>RYFJ01003891.1:0-95102 GCA_003991445.1 Oryza meyeriana var. granulata | reverse complement strand
GCGAGAGAAGAGATATCTTGCTCGTGCTCGGATTGTCGACGTTAGCCTACAATCCACTTGTGAATTTATCAACGCGACGAATAAATGGTGAACCCTCTGTCGCTTCTGTGAATTCCCTCCATGTGAGGCCTAACTGCGAAGGCCAGGAATAGGGATACTTCTGAGAGTTCTGTCTGGAGATGGTTGTCTTGCTGAACTGGAACCCTCGCATTGCTGACATGTCTGTTTGCGTCATTACTGCTGGGGCCAGACAATCCTACGTAGCCTTTCCGACTAACGTCGGTGGGCATTGTGCTCATCATATGCCGAGCTGGTCAATCTGCATGGATTCTTGCCTCCTCCGATGTGACGCACCATTGAGGAACACGATGCGCTCCTTGCGGGTATATCGTTGACATAGTAGAAGCTTCGCTCGACTTTGATCTCGGCTTGACGTGATTTCTGGAGTTCTCAGGAAAATTTGATAAATGACCTGTGGACATGTGCGTAGTCTGCTTGTTGCGGGGGAAGGTTCGCCTCGAACTGCTCGTGCTGGTTT
This sequence comes from Oryza meyeriana var. granulata, assembly GCA_003991445.1. Classification (NCBI taxonomy): domain Eukaryota; kingdom Viridiplantae; phylum Streptophyta; class Magnoliopsida; order Poales; family Poaceae; genus Oryza; species Oryza meyeriana. Next base: position 94,564 of record RYFJ01003891.1, on the reverse strand, counting down.
TCTGACGATGTCATAGGGTGGAAAAGTCTGTCGGGGAGCCCCGCTGCTCTTGACTTCTAATGCTCATTCGTTCCACGTCGTTGTAGCAGGACGATGTGTTATTTCCACCCGGTCAATTGTTTCCGCTTGCGAACCTCCTGAAGTATGCGCGCATGGTATCACTCGAACAAGTCCAGTCTTTCAGGACTGGTTTTACACAAGTTGAGAATCCCACGCACAAACCAGTCGACGAATGCTGAGTGATCAATATGGAGCCCGTGGATAAGTGCCTCTACTCAGCGACGTGGGAGCCGGGAAGTGGATTTGTAGAACACACTTAATTTTTGCAGGGTGGGGGATGTCAATATGACTCCAGCCCCGGCGCCGCCGATCCGTAGAGAACCGTCGAAGTACATTATCCAATACTCTAGCTTCGCTGTTTGATGTAGCAGTTGAACTTCTGTCCACTCGGCCACGAAGTCAGCTAGAGGCTTGTATTTAATTGCTGTCCGTGGCTGAAAGTGATATCGAACGCCATCAACTCGAGTGCCCATTTAGTGATTCGGTCCGGTCGCTTTCGATTATGAAGGACATCCCTGATGGGAATGATAACCACTATGACTTGATGTGCTTGGAAATAGTGCCCAGCAATTCCGGACTTGATGAGTAGGCCATAATAATAGCTTCTGACCTGTGGATATCTGTTCGAGTCGGCAAGCAACCTCACTGACAAAGTAAACTGGCCGTTGTTTTTCTGGATGTACCCTTTCGGATCGCTCGACCACTAGCACCGGCTGACTACCTGAGTGGTTGCCGCCAGATATAGCATTAGCGGTTCTTGGGGCATAGGTGACGCCAACACGGGAGGTGATGTGAGAAATTGTTTGAAGTCTTCAAGGGCTTGCTAGGCTTCCGGAGTCCATTGGAAATTGTCCACCTTTTTGAGTAGCTTGAAGAAGGGCATACCCCGTTCACCCAGTCGGGAAATAAATCGGCTGAGTGCCACCATGCAACCTGTCAGCTTCTGGACGCCTTTGAGGTTAGTCGGGGGTGCCATGTTCATGATGGCGTTGACTTTCTCCGGGTTTGCCTCGATGTCACGATGCGAGACGATGAAGCCAAGTAACTTGCCGGATGGCACTCCGAAGGCACATTTTTCCGGGTTCAACTTCATCTTGAATCGTCGAAGATTTGGAAGTTTCTTCTAGGTCAGCGATGAGTCTTTGGACTTGTCTTGATCACCACGTCGTCGACGTAGGCTTCCATGTTGCGCCCGATCTGAGTGTGCAGACACCGCTGAATTGCCCATTGATAGGTTGCTCTAGCATTTTTCAAACTGAATGGCATTGTGATGTAGCCGTACGCTCCAAACGGCGTGATGAAAGATGTCTTTAAGCAGTCTTCCTCCCTCGCTGATTTGATGGTATCCTGAGTAAGTAGTCGAGAAGCTGAGTAGGTCGCACCCAGCCATGGAATCTACCACCTGATCTATCCTGGAAGACCAAATGGGTCTTTGGGGCATGCCTTGTTGAGATCGGTGTAGTCGACACCATGCGCCATTTACCGTTTTTCTTCTGACCAGGACTGGTTTGCCAACCAATCCGGGTGATAGACCTCTTTGATGAACCCGTGCGAAAGCTTTGTAATCTCCTCCCAGATAGCATCCTTTCAGTCTTGAGTGAAGCGGCGCAGCCGTTGTTTGACTGGCTTGGCATCTATCTTCACGTTTAGGGTATGCTCGATCACCTCCCTTGGTTCGCCCGGCATGTCGGACGGTTACCACGCAGATATCCTTGTTGGCTTGGAGAAGGTGACGAGCGCAGTCTTCCTATTGGGGTCGAGTCCGGTCCTGACTAGAGCAGTCTTGGAGGGGTTGGAAGGGTCCAGGGGGATCTTCTTTGTATCTGAGTCCGCTAAAATTCCTGACTTTACTGCTTTCTTGGCCGGAACTGGATCTTGCTCGACTTCTGTTGTGACGGCTTGCCGAATGTTGTCGTGCCCGACTGCCGCCTCTTGTGATTGAGCAAATCGCAACTCTCCTTGTCGCAGGTGAAGGGTTGCTTGACATCGCTGCGTAGGGAGAGGACTCCTGCTGGCCCTGGCATCTTGAGCACCATATATGTATAGTATGGTACCGCCATGAATCTGGCGAGCGCCGGTCATCCGAGTATGGCATGGTACAGTCTCGAATCGGTGACCTAAAGCGATGTTTTCTGTGCGGAAGTTATCACGCGTGCCGAAGGTTACCGGCAAAGTAATCTGCCCAAGTGGTGTTCAAGAGAGGCCGGGAATTATCCCATGGAAGGGCGCCGTACTCGGCCGCAGATCTGAACAAGGAATCTCATCTCGTCCAGGGTCTTGGCAAATAGGATGTTTGAGCGCGCTGCTCCGTCTATGAGCACCTTCTTCAATTTGATATTCTTGACAACCGGGTCCAGGACGAGTGGATAGCGTCCCGGGTGCGAGACCCGATCTGGGTGATCTGCATGATTGAATGTAATGGCCATCTCTTACCAGCGCAGGTACTAGGGGGTGTCCCCGCCGTAGAGACCGTGTTGACGTCACGTGCAGATAGCTTCTGTTTTCGCTTGGACTCGTACGCGAGCGGCCCTCCGAAGATGTGATTGACCTCAGCCTGAGGATCTTGAAAATCATCGACCGGGCCTGAGTCTGGCTCGTCCTTGTCCTTGTCGGTGCCAGATGATGAAGCCTACTCGGAGGCAAACTTCTTGAGCATGTAGCAGTGTTTGGCCGCGTGCTTGCCCTTAGGGTGGAAGGGCATGCCCGCTCATGACTTTCTGGTAGTCGTTATTCGCTGGGGCACGACCGAGTACGCTCCATGTTGCCCATCTCGTGTCTAACTTCTGCTTGCGGCCGCGTCTTGTTTTGAGATGCTCGTCAGCTTTCGCCTTTTGTTCTTTCTATTAAGACTCCTTCTTCTCATCAAGGGCCTCTGCGACCACTTCAGCCGAGTCGGCGTACTTGTTCACCATGTCGAAAAGAGCCCGGACAGAGGATGGTGGCTTCCGAGTGAATTTCGCGATGAATGGGGCGTCCTTTACCGAGTTGGCTAGCGTGACTGGGAGGTAGTTAGCCTGGCTTGTGGTCGCCCCCGGCAGCTCGAACTGCCAGGGTATTGTCGATGCTTTGCATCGGCAATAAAACTATAGGGCTACTCGGCGAAGGGAAACTCGGTGGATTGCAGAGGAACACAGAAAGGTTTTATATTGGTTCAGGCCCTCAATGTGAGGTAATACCCTACGTCCAGTTGAGGTGTTATTCCTCTGAGGTGTTTTGGTGATCAATGATCTTCCGTGTGTTGTTCTCTGCCCTCAAGGGGCGCCCTGCCTCCCCTTATATACTGGGGGACCGGGGTACATGATAAGGATCCTAGCCAGATACGGCAATGTTTCCTTCTTAGAGATAGAAACCTATCCGACTAAGACTATTATTCTCATTGTACAAGGTAATCCCGCCGGGTGTGTTATCTTATCTCTAATTACATGGTTCGGTCCCATCCTCTATCGGATGCCATATGCCAGTGGGAGTACCCGGGCCATGGCTCCACAGTAGCCCCTGAGACCTTCATAGTTGAGTCACAGTTGACGCCAAGTGCTCACCTCCACGGAAGATTGCCCCGATGTGATGCTCCGAGTACTCTTTGTCTGAGTGAGTCTTCTCCAAGTCCTGCTTCATGTCAGCTGGCAGCGAGGCTATAAGGGCTTCATGTAGATGATGAATAGTGCGCCGAATAGGCGCACCTATTAGTGTAGCCCCCGACTTTGTGCTTAATTGTGAAGACAATTAAACATAAAGTCAAAGATCTTTAACCTGATAATCTTTCCTGAGTAGATTACTACTGGTATATGAGATTCTTCGGTATCATGTCAACTGGAATAAACTTTATAGTCTTGCCGAGCAAGGATCTACTCATATGTAGGACTCTTCAACTTCATGTCAGTCGGAATGTCTGTTTGTAGTCTTGCCGAGTAGGATGCTACTCGTATATGGGACTCTTCAGCATCATTCAGCTAGAAAAAGGGGTTTATAAGTCTTTTCCGAGTGGCGTCCCACTCAGAAGTTAGACTCCTCCAATCATGTTAGCGGGAAAAAGGGTTTATGTCTTTCCAAGTGGCATCCCACTCAGAAGTTAGACTCCTCTGCATCATGTCAGTGGGAAAAGATATTTATAGTCTCTCCCGAGTAGTGCACTACTTGAAAGTTAGACTCTTCAGTGCCATGTCGGCTGGAATGATGTTGCTCATGGCAACTAGTGGCCACGCTTGTAGGCCGAGTACCACTGCATGAAAAATAAATCCACTGCGTGTCAGGTGTACCCGAGAAAGATACCTGCATCCCAATTTTAATGAAGACCAGTTGTGATCTTGTAAGGATATATCCTCGAGACCTTTGTGGATAAACAGATACCCAAACATATATGTTTAGCTATAAGGCTCTCATGAAGCATATCTGTTTACCTCATCGGCTCCTGTTAGTAGCACCAGCGCTATAATTTCAACTCAGCCTGCGAGCGGCCCACATGAAGCATGCTACTGTAGGAACTCATATCTTCGTGACCCAGTGCTGACCGTGTAGGCCTAAGCCCATCTAGTCGGCATTGGCTCTATAAAAGCGGGGAGAGAGAAAAAGATTCCTTCATCTTCCCCAAATCAGCCAATTGCTTCGTCTTCCCCCTTCGTGCCCAACTTTTCGCTTCCCGCCCAGCTAGGGTTAGCTGCTTGCTATTCCCCACCCAAACTCAGGCAATTCCAATCCTCTTCGTCTGTTCCAAGCCCCCGATTCGTTTTTCCCCAAATCTTGCCGCTTACAGCCATGCCGAAAGCTTCAGATCTTGCGGGTGCGCTGAAGAGTGCTTGGCCGATTTCAGATTGTGGCTCGGTGAAGCTGAAGCTGCTGGAGAGTCAACTAAAGTTGCCCAGCCAAGAGGTGATTCGTTGGCAGCCGGCTAAGGGTGAGTCGGTCCCAAATCCCCAACCTGGTGAAACAGTAGTTTTCGCCTCTTTTTTCGATCGGGGCTTGTGCCTTCCATCTTCCAATTTCTTCCGCCGTGTCCTTGACTTCTACAGGCTGGAGTTGGTGCATTTGAACCCCAACTCGATTCTTCAGATCTCCATATTTGTTACTCTCTGTGAGTGCTTCTTGGGTGTTGAACCCCATTTTATTTTCTTCCGGCATCTATTTCATATCAAACCCCAGCCCTCCAAGAATAACGTCAGTGTAATAGGGGGGCTGGTCTTCAGCTAAGGAGCGATAGGAAAAAGTCATATCTTGAGCTTCCCTTGAAATCCTCCTTAAAAGGCTGGCACAAGGAGTCGTTCTATTGCGCAGATCTGGCTCCCTCCTTGCGGCCATTCACCAGCTTGCCACCGGTGGTTTTACCAAATTGGTTAGCAGAGCCATCCTTTGAGGAGATGGACCAGGCGCATCAATTGTTGGTGAAGTTAGACGACCTCCAGAAGGCTGGCCTGACAGGACCTTGGGTGGCTCGTCACTTCCTGACTCGGCGTGTCCAGCCGCTGAAGCTGAGGAGCGCATTTGGCTGGGCCTTTAAGGGCAAAAATGATCCTGACCGAGTAAGCAATGAGTCAGCCAACAAGCGCGTAGTGACCGAGACCCTGTTTGGTTACTTCTCCGAAGGGGTGATCACGACCGAAGACGATAATCGCCGGGTCGCGGCCTATAGCTTCATTCGGCCCCGGACCAAGGTAATCTTTAATCTTCTTCTGTGATGAATGCCTTTGGGCTTGTGTCTACGATTGTTCAGCACTGCATGATGTATTTTGTTGACTTGTCTGTAGTGGCACGAAGAATTTGATGAAGACTCCCGCCCGTTGTCGGCCGTTGCATTGAAGAAGAGGCCGAGCAGCCCCTCTGTTACCCAGCCCGACTCCAAGAGAGCGGGGAAGAAGCCCATTCTGTATTGGGGCGAGGGGGCCATGACGCCGCGCGCCGAGGCAGGAAGCCTAAAGATAAAGGACACCGTCACCGCGGCGACCAGGCGATCAAGTCCCAGGTTGAGACCTGCAGGGCCGAGCCCAACATTGCCGAGTCCGGCAACAGTACCACCGAGTGGTTGGCTGGAGCGAGCACCTCCAAGCACGGGGGTGCCCAAGCCAGCCACACCAGAGATGGGGCCACCTCAAGCTGATGTGCCGCCGCCAATTGTGACGCCAACTAGCCCGACTGCTGAGCGCACTGCGCCGGAACCTGAATCATCTGGTGGGAGACTCAAGTTCTCCAAGAGGTATGCTGCTCCGGGTCTTCTAGGATTCTTGCCTGTTGAAGTAGTGTTCTGATATCTTGTTTGTCATGCAGGAAGCGGGCCGATATCGATCTCAAGGAGACCGATCTGACCACTCCCCTTGAAGAGCCTACCCCAACCGAGCCGGTGGCCGTGAACATACCCGATAAGCCGGTGGCCAGCCCAGTCACGGAGACTGAGGTGGTCCCGATTGCAGGGTCGCTGTCGCCACTCGACCAAGAGGCAGTTACTGAGGTTGAGGCCCTAGCCCCTGAACTGTTGCCCACCGCAAAGGCCACTGTTGGAGCCCCCGAGTCAATCCCCGAGGCCGTAGGGGATGACTGCGTGGAGGCCAGGACCCTGTCGCCGCCGCCGGAGATCCCGAACCTGCCTTGGATTGAAGCTCCTCCACGTAGGATGCCCCGGACATTCACCTGGACAGCGCCTGATGGGACCGTGAAGAGCTTCAGGCTTAACGAGGCCGCAGTGAGGAGGGAATGCGAAAGGTTGCTCCGCGCCGCCATTGCCGGGTCCGAGGGGGTTCGGGTATGACCCCTGTGATAAGAGTCCTGATGGTCTTCTCGTTTTGACGTCTTGACTCCAATTTTGACTTGCTCTCTCCCTGAGCAGGAGCTTGTTGACCGCAACGAGGCGATGATCGAAATCCTGGTCGACATGGCCCCCCATCTCGTGGAACTGGAGCAGCTCTGGGCATTGAAGGCCGAGATGGAGGCGCGTCATGCGGGGAGGGAAGCCTAGCTGAAGAGTGGCACCGACCAGCTCAGGGAGGAGACTTGGACCCTAGCCGGAAAGATCAGAGGTAAACTCCCCGAATGCACCTTCCCGACTAAACCATCGACGTATTCATCCAGCCGCATTGTTCTCGACTGCCCAGTTATGTCTTGACTGCACGGTTGAGCTCTTGGCTAATCTATCGTGCAGCACTCAAAGCAGAGTTAAAGACCCAAACAGAGAGGGAGTCCCAGTTGAAGGAGGCCGAAGAAACCAGGACCGAGCTTGAGAAGGTCAAGGCCGACCTGACAAAGGCCAACGCCGAGCTTGATCGGGAGAAGGCCGAGTTGAAAGAGGCCGCCGCCAAGCTCGGTAGGGAAAAAGCTGAACTGGGGAAGACCGTAGCTGGGTGGGAGGCCGACTACGAAAGTAAGTCCTCAACCCGACCGTGATCTTAACCAATCCATTAATCATTCTGTCTGCAACCGAGTCTGACAAGTTTACTTGCCGATGGACCCAGATAGACATGAGAGTCAATGTCCAGGCCCAGTATCGGTTTTACATAGAGGAGATAAGAGTCATCGGGGAGTCACGAGAGGCCCTCATCGGGTCCGTGAAAGGGCTCCTCAACCTCATAGATCCCAGCCCTATGGGAACCAGTTGCAGCAGGATCCCCCAAGTAGAGGCGCGTCTTGAGGACGCACCGAGTGCCCTGAAGAGGTACTCGGATAAGCGTGTTGTTGCCGGCGTGGCCCAAACCTTGGCAATGACCAAGTCCATCTACCCGAGGGCAGATATTGAAGCCATCGGGGAGGGGTTTGCCGAGGAGACGACACCCAAGGAGGCGCTGGAGCTGATTGCCCGGGCGAAGCGAACTGCTGAGATAATTACCCGAGACCTAGGTCTGTAAGGGCAACATATTATGTAGTCGGTATGTATGAACTTTTGTTGAAAACATATGTAAATATATGTGCAATGCCACCAAGCTTGTGCACTCAGTCGTCATTAGCTTTACTTGGCCGTGTGGTTTGTGCCGAGATATTCTGTTAGAACTTGATAAAATTGTTCAAAGTAGGAAACTAGACTCGGGGAAACGCGACAGTTGCAGTAAAGCCTCGTGACTGAGTAGGACAAGCTCGTATATTATTGACAGCACATATATACGTGCAGCCCCTGTGGAGGCCATGGGCCCCGGGTACCTCACTACCAGTATATGGGCCACTCGGATAGAGGATGGGCCGAATCATGTAATTAGAGATAAGATAGCACCCGGCAGGCCTTGCCCTATATAATAAGGAAGCATAGTCCTAGTCGGATAGGCTTCTATCTCTAAGAAGGATATCCCTTGGCCGTATCTGGCTGGGATCCTTATCATGTACCCCTGTCCCCTAGTATATAAAGGGAGGCAGGGCGCCCCTCAGGGCAAGAGACAAGATCATCGATCATCAAACACCTCAGAGGAATAACACCTCAACTGGACGTAGGGTATTACCTCACATCGAGGGCCTGAACCAGTATAAATCTTCTCTGTGTTCCTCTGCAATCCACCGAATTCACCTTCGCCGAGTAGCCCTATAGTTTTATTGCCGGTGCAGAGCATCGACAGTTGGTGCGCCAGGTAGGGGCTCCAGCGAACTCCTCATCAGCAGATTCGATGGATTCAACCAACGGAGTCAATGGCAACAAGTTCTCCCCTGGAGACGCAATTACCTTCAGGAGCCTAGATTTCGTTGCCGATCAACTCGGCAATCTCACCTTGGCTAAGGCAGACCCAATCTTGCCGGCCGAGGAACTAGCCGACATTGCGCCAGTCAACCCACAGGACACCGCCGTCTCCTTCAACGACTTACTGCGGCAGTCCTTCACATCGCTGAGCATCAGGACAACCCTCTCCTTCGGCGTCCGACTTGCGCTAGGCCTTGAGCCAGCCCGGGTTGGGCCGAGAAGGGGAGAGATCATCAATCTCCCGCATACCTTCGGCAACGTTGTGCATCTCCATCCCGCGTAGGAGACCTGACCTCCAGTAATTCAGTTTGGACACGGCCAAGTGCCGTTTCAGATTGGATCTAGAGAGGTCGGAGTCGTTCTTACTCCGATAAACTATTCGGAGTCCGACACCAAGTCGGACAACGGTTCGAGCGCCAGTTCGGACTCTAGTTCGGCAAGCTTCCTCCTTTCCCGCGAGATCTTCATGGCTTCAATACCACCTTCCGAGGTACGCCGACTACAAGAGGAGCAACAGGAGGAGGCGCGCCGACTACAACAAGAGGAGGCCAACCGCGAGGCCCGCAATGATGGGCTACGCCAGGCTAGGCGAGTTGCTCAGCAGCAGATCCTCCAAACCAAAGTCGGCGACCACGACGTCTTCGTCACGCCACAACAGAACGTTGTGGCCACCGCAACCCTGCTGGACACACTCCAGCTCGGGCCTGATCACCAGGCCACCCCGACTATCACCAAGATCAAGGCGATGATCACAGCTGCTGCCTGTCAGCAGCAACAGCAGTCGGGTGACACAGTTATACCGACCAACCGGTCAGGTTCTCCAGCGGCAAGCTCATCTGCATCAACGCGACGCTGGGTGGCCGGCTCCAGTCAACAACGCGAAGAGTCCCGGCAAACAACGCTCGGCAATACCAACAATGACAACCGGCGGCGTCGTCAGTACGATCGCCGACCCAATCAAGACCTCCGAGTACGACTGCACCGCGACCTTCGCCACACCTTAAACGCTCGACGTAAAGAACGCGAAGAAGATGAATGCCGCCGACTGGAGGACGAAAACGAGCGCTTCGGTCTCTACCACGAGTGGCTGCACCACCAAGATCGGAGTCGGAGCCCTCACGAAGACGAAGACATCCCAGCCTTCACTCGGGAGCTACAGGATATCTATTGGCTGACTGGCTTTAAGCCCACTAGGATTGAAAAGTACGATGGCAAGACAAATCCCGAGTCCTGGCTCACCGTTTATACCCTAGCAGTTTGAGCCGCTGGGGGCGACAGCAAAGTCATGGCTAACTACCTCCCAATCGCGCTAGCCGACTCTGCGATGACATGGCTGACAGGCCTCCCGAGGCGGTCGATCGGTTCCTGGGGACAACTTAGGGAGCGGTTCATCGTTAATTTCCAGGGGACCTACGACAGACCGGCTTCGGAGCATGATCTTTATCAGCTGCACCAGAAGAAAAATGAGTCTCTGTGCAAATTCATCTAAAGGTTTTTCGAGAAGCGCAACCAAATTCCAACTGTCAAAGATGAGGCCGTCATTGCCGCCTTTTGCAAGGGGGTAAAAGACGCCCCGCTTATTGCAAAGTTCACTCGAAAGCCACCATCCATAGTCCGGGCACTCTTTGACATGTCCAACAAATACGCCGACTCGGCCAAAGCGGTCGCCACCAGAAGGCGAAAGCCAACAACGAGCCATCTCAAAATAAGTCTGGCAGCCGCAAGCGGAAGTCGGACAACGAGGTGGCCAACATGGAGCGCAGTCGGTCGCGGCCCTAGTGGAACAACGACTACCAGAAGTCATGAGTAGGCATGCCCCTTCCACCGCAAGGGCAAGCACGCGGCCAAAGACTGCTACATGCTCAAGAAGTTTGCCTCTGAGCAGGCTTCATCGTCTGGCTCCGACAAGGACAAAGACAAGCCAAACTCGGGTCCGGCTGATGATTTCCAAGATCCTCAAGCCGAGCTCAACCACATCTTCGGGGGGCCGCTCGCGTACGAGTCCAAGTGCAAATAGAAGCTTTCAGCGCACAACATCAACACGGTCTCCACAACGGACACCCCCCAGTACCTGCGCTGGTCAGAGCTGGCCATCACCTTCAATCGCGCAGATCACCCATATCGGGTTTCTCACCCGGGACACTATCCACTCATCCTGGACCTGGTCATCAGAAACATCAGGCTGAAGAAAACCCTCATCGACGGAGGTAGCGCGCTCAACATCTTATTCGCCAAGACTTTGGATGAGATGAAAATTCCTCGTTCAGAACTACGGCCGAGCACTGCGCCCTTCCACGTGATAATTCCCGGCCTGTCATCAACCCCACATGGGCAGATAACCTTGCCAGTAACCTTCGGCACGCGGGATAACTTCCGCACGGAAAACGTCTGCTTCGAGGTCGCCGACTTCGAGACCACGTACCACGCGATACTCGGAAGACCGGCCCTCGCCAAATTCATGGCGATACCGCACTACACATATAAGATGCTCAAGATGCCTGGGCCAGCAGGAGTCCTCTCCCTCCGTGGCGACATCAAGAAAGCCTTCACCTGCGACAAGGAGAGCTGCGAGCTGGCTCAATCACAAGAGGTGGCAGTCAGGCGCGATAGCATTCAGCAAGCCGTCACAATAGAAGTCGAGTAGGATTAGGTTCTGGCGAAAAAGGCAGCGAAGTCAGGAATTTCAGCGGACTCTGACACGAAGAAGATCCTCCTGGACCCTTCCGACCCCTCCAAGACTGCCCTAGTCGGGACCGGACTCGACCCCAAATAGGAAGACGCGCTCGTCACCTTCCTCCAAGCCAACAAGGATATCTTCGCATGGAAACCGTCCGACATGCCGGGCGTACCAAGGGAGGTGATCGAGCATGCCCTAAACGTGAAGATAGACGCCAAGCCAGTCAAGCAACGGCTGCGGCGCTTCGCTCAAGACCGCAAGGATGCTATTCGGGAGGAGATCACCAAGCTCCTCGTAGCCGGGTTCATCAAGGAGGTCTGTCACCCGGATTGGCTAGCACACCCAATTCTGGTCCGGAAGAAAAACGGTAAATGGCGCATGTGCATCGACTACACCGATCTCAACAAGGCGTGCCCCAAGGACCCATTTGGTCTTCCCAGGATAGATCAGGTGGTTGATTCCACGGCAGGGTGCGACCTACTCAGCTTTCTCGACTGCTACTCGGGATACCATCAAATCAGCCTGAGGGAGGAGGACTGCTTAAAGACACCTTTCGTCACGCCGTTTGGAGCGTACTGCTACATCATAATGCCGTTCGATTTGAAGAACGCTGGAGCAACCTATCAACGGGCAATTCAGCGGTGCTGCACACTCAGATCGGGCGCAACGTGGAAGCCTATGTCGACGATGTGGTGATCAAGACTAAGTCCAAAGAAGACCTCATCGCTGACCTGGAAGAAACCTTCCAAAATCTTCGATGATTCAAGATGAAGTTGAACCCAGAAAAATGCGCCTTCGGAGTGCCATCCAGCAAATTACTCGGCTTCATCGTCTCGCACCGCGGCATCGAGGCCAACCCGGAGAAAGTCAACGCCATCAGGAACATGGCACCCCCGACTAACCTTAAAGACATCCAGAAGCTGACAGGTTGCATGGCGGCACTCAGCCGGTTTATTTCTGGACTGGGCGAACGGGGTATGCCCTTCTTCAAGCTACTCAAAAAGGCAGACAATTTCCAATGGACTCCGAAAGCCCAGCAAACATTCAAAGATTTCAAGCAATTCCTCACATCACCTCCCGTGTTGGCGTCACCTCTGCCCCAAGAACTGCTAATGCTATATTTGGCGGCAACCACCCAGGTAGTCAGCACGGTATTGGTTGTTGAGCGATCCGAACAGGGTCATATTTAGAAAATACAACGACCAGTCTACTTTGTCAGCGAGGTCCTTGCCGACTCGAAGACGAGATATCCGCAGGTCCAGAAGCTGTTATATGGCTTACTTATTACAGTCCGGAAGCTGGTGCATTATTTCCAAGCACATCAAGTCACGGTGGTCACAGCATTTCCACTCGGGGATGTCCTTCATAACCGCGAGGCCACCGGCCGAATTGCTAAATGGGCACTCGAGTTGATGGCGTTCGAGATCACCTTTCAGCCACGGACAGCAATTAAATCACAAGCTCCAGCGGACTTCGTGGCCGAGTGGACAGAAGTTCAACTGCCTCCATCAACAGCAAAGCTAGAGTACTGGGCAATGTACTTCGATGGTTCTCTACGGATCGGTGGCGCCGGGGCTGGAGTCATACTGACATCCCCCACCGGCGAAAAACTGAAGTTGTTAACGCCAAAATTTGGCACGGTTCGCGTCAGACTCGGTTAAGGAAAGAAGTGATATCAGCCGTTGGGAGCTAATCCAGAAGAAGCCGGATTTGAGAAGGAATCGTGAAGACCGCGTTATGGCAGTTAATTACTTTTGATAATTTTTAGGAAACCTGATCTCGTATCCGATCAGGACTTGTTAGTTTTCCTTTTATAGGTAGGAAATTCGTGTGCCATGTCCTATTAGGACTGTAATAACTCGGGGTATATATACGTATGCCCGGGTACCTTGTAAATCATCCACACATATCAATAAACTTCGGCGCATCGCCACCCTTTCGACGGGTTCTTGCTTCTCGAGCGGGGCTGCATCGGTTAGGTCCGAACTCCTGCGAGAGGGTAAGACTCGTCACCCCTTAGCCAGGTGTATCTGCCCTGTCTACGGCTGCATCGGTTCGGTCCGACCTCTTAGGCCGATCAGGTATACCACATCACGCGTGCGTAGATCTTATCAGCTTACTAGGGGCGATTTATCATCAGTTCGTGCTGCATCGGTTGGGTCCGACCTACTAAGCTGCCAGCGATAAATCGTTCCTGCTAGGTTGATGGTTTTTGCGCAAGTGTCTTATCGGAATGTATAGCCGATAAGTTATCTTATCACATCACAGTTGCATTAGGTCTATCGGCTTGTTGAGGCTCCTTTATTATTATTAATCTATGCTGCATCAGTTAGGTCTGAACTACTAGATTGATAATAATAGATTTATCCTTGTCGAGCCGATCGGTGTATATGCGACGTTCTATCGGAGTGCTTAGCCGATAGGTTATCTTTTTACAAAGCCGACTGTATTATCTTTACTATTTTGGTCATCTATATTATCATCGGTTTTCTAGCCGATGCACATGTGTTTCCTTGGCAGTCGGCTAGCTTACTATTCTGCCTATCTATTTTATCATCGGCTTCTAGCCGATGCACATGTTACACTGACAGCTCATCTATTTGCTTATAGCGTTATCGGTTTCCTAGCCGATACACAGGTGCCATCGGCCATCGGCTACAAGGAGCCTACATCAGTCCGTATCGGCCGATAGCCGATGTGCAATTGCTGCTGACCCGGGCACGAGTACAAGCGAGGACCCGGGCACGGGCATGAGACCCGGGCGCGGACAGTTGGGGTTCGGACAAAGTTTTATCATCGGCTTTCAGCCGATGCTCAAGCATTCCTTCGGCAATCGGCTAGCAGGATTCTTATTGGCCGATTGAATCCCTGAGCTAATATTCTCCTTGTCAATTGCGGGGTCAAATTGACTGGCACGCCTACGAACCTCAAATATTTTAGGACCTGCACTGGAGCTAAGCAGATCTCCCAGGCCTTCGTATGTTCAATCGCATCAAACCAGATCATCAACAAGCTTCTTGGTACACCCGGTGGTTTTTGGTGCGAACATATTTTTGGGACGCCCGGTGGGACCCGATCTTCATATCATCACGTATATCCTATCGGCTGAATCAACACGTTTTTGGCACGCCCGGTGGGACAGAACTTCAACATGGCTGGAAAGGAGGTCAGTACAGATAATATAATTCCAGTCACAATGGAAGACTTGACCGAAGAACAGAGACGACAAGTGGAGCAGAACATCGATGATTTTCGGAAGCTTTGTCTAGAATCCTTCGGTATGACAGATCAAGGGCCGATTCAGAAGTCGCAATTTCCAAAGCCTGTGCTGATTGATGAATCGAGCCATACATCACCTGCAAGTTCACAGAAGCAACTTCAAGACATGGTTAGTGAGGTAGTTCATCATGCATTGATCGATCAATCTGGGATATTGGTGAACACATTACAGAACTTGATCAAGAAGGCGGTAGAGCCGATTCAGCTGGCTGGGGGGCAACAAGATGGAATTCCTCAAGGATATCATCAAACTGCGTACTATGGGGGGCATCAACAGAGTTATCCAGGAGCTGTCCCTGAGTATAATTATCAGAGAGAATATCAGAGGCAGAATCGGCTACCAACTCCACCTCTGCATTATCACGTCGAAAATCCAAGAGAAGAAGAATTGACAGCAAGAATCACAGAGGTGATAAGAGAACAATTCGGTTTAAGACCAAAGGAGGAAACATTTATGTATCGGCATCCATATCCAGATTGGTTTGATAAAGTTCCGTTGCCACGCCGATACAGAGTACCAGACTTCTCCAAATTCTCAGGGCAAGATGATGTATCTACAGTGGAACATGTCAGCCGATTCTTGGCTCAATGTGGAGAGGCATCGGCTGTAAAAGCTTTGAGAGTTAGACTCTTCCCGTTATCATTATCCGGATCGGCCTTTACATGGTTTTCTTCATTGCCACCTAACTCAGTTCGAGGTTGGGCCGATCTGGAAAAGCGATTCCACAAGTATTTCTTTATGGGGAGTCAGGAGATGAGTTTGATAGACTTAACGTCGGTAATACAGAAGCCGGAGGAATCAGTCACAGAGTATATCCAGCGGTTTCGTGATGTTAGAAGCCGATGTTATAGTTTAAGTCTGGATGATGCACAGCTGGCCGAGTTAGCATTCCAAGGTTTGGTGGCTCCGATCAAGGAAAGATTTTCATCAGAAGACTTCGAGAGCCTAGCACACCTAGTACAAAAGGTATCGGCTCATGAAAGCCGACTTCAAGAGGCCAGGAAGGAATATTGAGGCCCGAACAGAAGAATTTCGAAGTTTGATAACAAACTCCGAAATTGGGGGGCATGTGTTAACGCCAAAATTTGGCACGGTTCGCGTCAGACTCGGTTAAGGAAAGAAGTGATATCAGCCGTTGGGAGCTAATCCAGAAGAAGCCGGATTTGAGAAGGAATCGTGAAGACCGCGTTATGGCAGTTATTTATCTTATCTATTAGATAGTTTTATCTTTTAGGAAACCTGATCTCTTGTCCGATCAGGTCTGTTAGTTTTCCTTTTCTAGTTAGGAAAGTCCTGTTCCGTGTCCTATAAGGACTCATGTAACTCGGGGTATAAATACGTACGCCCAGGCACCTTGTAAATTATCCACACAGATCAATCAAATTCGGCGCATCGCCACCCTTTCGACGGGTTCTTGCTTCTCGAGCGGGGCTGCATCGGTTAGGTCCGAACTCCTGCGAGAGGGTAAGACTCGTCACCCCTTACCCAGGTGTATCTGCCCTGTCTACGGCTGCATCGGTTCGGTCCGACCTCTTAGGCCGATCAGGTATACCACATCACGCGTGCGTAGATCTTATCAGCTTACTAGGGGCGATTTATCATCAGTTCGTGCTGCATCGGTTGGGTCCGACCTACTGAGCTGCCAGCAATAAATCGTTCCTGCTAGGTTGATGGTTTTTGCGCAAGTGTCTTATCGGAATGTATAGCCGATAAGTTATCTTATCACATCACAGTTGCATTAGGTCTATCGGCTTGTTGAGGCTCCTTTATTATTATTAATCTGTGCTGCATCAATTAGGTCTGAACTACTAGATTGATAATAATAGATTTATCCTTGTCGAGCCGATCGGTGTATATGCGACGTTCTATCGGAGTGCTTAGCCGATAGGTTATCTTTTTACAAAGCCGACTGTATTATCTTTACTATTTTGGTCATCTATATTATCATCGGTTTTCTAGCCGATGCACATGTGTTTCCTTGGCAGTCGGCTAGCTTACTATTCTGCCTATCTATTTTATCATCGGCTTCTAGCCGATGCACATGTTATACTGACAGCTCATCTATTTGCTTATAGCGTTATCGGTTTCCTAGCCGATACACAAGTGCCATCGGCCATCGGCTACAAGGAGCCTACATCAGTCCGTATTGGCCGATAGCCGATGTGCAATTGCTGCTGACCCGGGCATGAGTACAAGCGAGGACCCGGGCACGGGCACGAGACCCGGGCGCGGACAGTTGGGGTTCGGACAAAGTTTTATCATCGGCTTTCAGCCGATGCTCAAGCATTCCTTCGGCAATCGGCTAGCAGGATTCTTATTGGCCGATTGAATCCCTGAGCTAATATTCTCCTTGTCAATTGCGGGGTCAAATTGACTGGCACGCCTATGAACCTCAAATATTTTAGGACCTGCACTGGAGCTAAGCAGATCTCCCAGGCCTTCGTATGTTCAATCGCATCAAACCAGATCATCAACAAGCTTCTTGGCATACCTAGTGGTTTTTGGTGCGAACAGAAGTACGTTCCACAAATCCACTTCCTGGCTTCCCACAACGTCGCCGAGTACGAGGCACTCATCCACGGTCTCCGCATCGCTATATCACTCGGCATATGTCGACTGGTTGTGCGCGGGGATTCTCAACTCGTGGTAAACCAAGTCATGAAAGACTGGACTTGTCTCGACGATACCATGGCGGCATACTGTCAGGAGGTCCGCAAGCTGGATAACAAGTTCGATGGGCTGGAAATCACACATGTCCTGCGTCAATACAACGATGCAGCAAACAAGCTGGCAAACATGGGATCCAAGTGAGAACTAGTTCCGACTAGAATCTTTGTCGAGCAACTCATGGAGCCATCAGTCAAGAAGAAACCAGCACCGGAGCAGTCGGGAGGCGAACCACCCTGGCCACAGACGAGGTGCTGCACATATGTCAAGACTGGAGGACTCCTGTTGTCAAATTTCTCCTGGACAATGAACTCCCAGAAGATCGCAGTCAAGCCGAGCAGATAAAGCGTCGAAGCAAAAGCTTCCTACTAGTCGGAGAAGACCTATACCGTAGGAGCGCATCTGGTGTCCTCATGCGTTGCATCACCACCGAGGAGGGCAAGCAGATTCTGCAGTTGATCCACTCGGGCATATGTGGCAACCATGCCGCATCCAGGACGTTAGTCAGAAAGGCTTACCAGCAGGGATTTTTCTGGCCCACAGCAGTAACAGACGCCAAGGACATTGTTCGCAAGTGCGAGGGTTGCCAGTTCTACGCAAGACAAACAAATCTCCCAGCCCAGGAACTCCAAACTATCCCTATTTCTTGGCCATTCACAGTATGGGGGCTCGACATGGCCGGGCCCTTCAAGAAAGCGCCAGGAGGGTTTACACATCTATTCGTCGCGGTGGATAAATTCACCAAGTGGATTAAGGCTAAACCCGTTGCAACAATTACAGTGGCACGAGCAAAGGACTTCATCATGAGCATATTATACCGGTTTGGGGTCCCTAACCGCATCATCACCGATAACGGTACTCAGTTCACGGGCGGCGTATTCCAAGACTTCTGCGAAGATTTCGGCATCAAGATCTGCTACGCATCTGTGGCACACCCGCGGAGCAACGGGCAGGTCGAACGAGCCAACGGTATGGTCTTACAAGGCATCAAGGGCAGGATATTTGACCGACTACAACCATATGCGGGCCGGTGGGTACAAGAACTCCGATCTGTTCTCTGGTCTCTCAGAACTACGGTTAATCGGGCAACAGGGCAATCCCCCTTCTTTTCGGTCTACAGTGCCGAGGCTATGCTACCGACAGAGTTACAGTTTGGCTCTCCACGAGCCCGGGCTTACTCAGAAGATGACTCAAATAATACCCGACTAGTGGAGCCAGATCAGTTGGAAGAAGCAAGGGACACCGCAACAATCCAGTCGGCAAGGTATCTTCAAGGCCTGCGTCGCTATCACAACCGCAATGTCTGTGGCCGCGCCTTTTTGGTCGGGGATCTCGTCTTGAGGAAAATACAAACCACCAAAGACAGGCATAAATTATCCCCAATCTGGGAAGGGCCGTTCATTATAGTCGAGGTCACGCGGACAGGCGCCTACCGACTGAAGACTAAAGACGGGGTCCTCATCAGCAACTCATGGAACATAGAACAACTATGTCCTTTCTATACCTGAGTTTTATAATTTTCATGTGTACAGTTTCTCAGACTCACTACGCCGCTTGTATCAACCGAGTAGTGAGTCGGGGGCTGCATGTCAATTACATACGAGCTTATCCTACTTCAGTTACGAAGCCTTACTATGACTGTCACGGTTGCCCGAGTACAGCTTCTTACGTTGAACGTTTTTACTAAGTTCTGACAGACTAACTCGGCGCAGACCACACGGTCAAGTAAAGCTAATGACGACTGAGTGACAAGCTTGGCGGCATTGCACACATATTTACACATGTTTTTCACAAAAGTGCATACATACCAACTACATAATATGTTGCCCTTACAGACCCAGGTCTCGGGTAATTATCTCAGCAGTCAGCTTCGCCCGGGCAATCAGCTCCAGCGCCTCCTCGGGTGTCGTCTCCTCAGCAAACCCCTCCCCGATGGCTTCAATGTTTGCCCTTGGGTAGATGGACTTTGCCATCGCCAGGGTCTGGGCCACGCTAGCAACAACACACTCATCTGAGTACTTCTTCAAGGCACTTGGTGCATCCTCAAGACGCGCCCCAATCTAGGGGATCCTGCTGCAACTGGTTCCCACAGGGCTGGGATCTATGAGGTCAAGGAGCCCTTTCACGGACCCGACAAGGGCTTCCTGTGACTCCCTGATCAATCTTATCTCCTCTCTGTAAAACCAATACTGGGCCTAGACATTGGTTCTCATGACTGCCCAGGTCCGCCGGCAAGTAAATTTGTCAGGCTCGGTTGCGGATAGAATGACTAATGAATTGTTCAAGATCACGGTTAGGTTGGGGACTTACCTTCGTAGTCGGCCTCCCACTCGGCTACGGTTTTCTCCAGTTGGGCCTTTTCTTCTCCAAGCTTGACGGTGGCCTTCCTTAACTCGGCCTTCTCCCGTTCGAGCTCGGCGTTGGCCTTCGTCAGGTCGGCCTTCACCTTCTCAAGCTCGGCCTTGGCTTTTTCAGCTTCTTTCAGCTGGGCTTCCCCCTCTGTTTGGGTCTTCAACTCTGCCTCGAGGGCTACACAACAGATTAGCCAAGAGCTCAACGGTGCGGTCAAGACGCAACTGGGCATTCGGGAACAACGCAGCTGGAGGAATACATCAATAGTTCAGTCGGGAAGATGCATTCGGAGAATTTACCTCTAATCTTTCCGGCTTGGGCCCAAGTCTCGTCCCTGAGCTGGTCAGCGGCACTCTTCAGCCAGGCTTCCCTCCCCGAGTGGCGCTCCTCCATCTCGGCCTTCAACGCTCGGAGCTGCTCCAATTCTGCGAGGTGGGGAGCTATTTCCACCAGGATCTCTGTCATCGCCTCATTACAGTCGACAAGTTTCTGCTCAGGGTAAAGAACCAGTCAGGAATGGAATTAGGCGTCAAAACGAGAAGATCACCGCAACTCCGGCACAAAAGTTATATCCCAACTCCTTGGGACCCACTGATGGCGGCGCGAAGCAAGCTTTCGTGTTCCCTTCTCGCGACAACCTCGTCAAGCCTGAAGCTCATCACGGCCCCGTCAGGCGCCGTCTAGGTGAATGTCCGGGGCATCCTGCGCAAAGGAGCCTCAATCCGAGGCAGGTTCGGGATCTCAGGCGGCGGCGACGATGACGACGATCACGACAGCGACGGGGTCCCAACCTTCGCGCCGCCATCCCCCGTGGCCTCGGGGATCGGCTCAGCGGCTCCTATAGTGGCCTCTACAGTGGGCGATGATTTAGGGGCCGGGACATCAGCTTCAGCCACCGCTCCTTGGTCGGGCAGCACCAGCAGCCCCGCAGTCGGGACCACCTCGGTCTCCGTGACTCGAGTGGCCATCGGCCTAGCGGGAGTGCTCGCGGGCGCCAGCTCGGCTAAGGCGGGCTCTTCAAGAGGAGCGGCCGGGGCGGTCTCCTTGAGATCGATATCGGCACGCTTCCTGCATGACAAAACAAGACATCAAAACACTACTGCAGCTCGCAAGAATTTCAGAAGACCGGGAGCAGCATACCTCTTGGAGAACTTTAGTTTTCTCCCGAGCAACCCGGGCCCCGACGGGGCACCACCTCCAGCTGTCGGCCCAGTCGGCGCCACAGTCGGCGACGGTGCATCGGCTCGAGTCGGCCCTGGTTCCGATGTGGCTGGCTTGGCACATCCGTGGTTGGCGCTATCCGCTCTGGCGATCCACTCGGTGGCGCTGTCGCCAGGCTCATCGGCATTGGGCTCAGCCCCGTAGGTCTCAACCTAGGGCTTGATCACCTGGGTGTCACGGCGGCAGAGTCCATTATCTTCAGCCCCCCTACCGTGAGATGCGGCGTCATGGCCCCTTCGCCCCGATAAAGAATAGGCTTTTTCCCGACTCTCTTGGAGTCGGGCTAGGCGGCGGCGGGGCTCCTCGGTCTCTTCTTTGATGCAACGGGCGGGAGTCTTCATCGAACTCCACGCACCACTACAAGAGATTCAACAAGATACATCATATACTACCGGGGAATCACACATCCAAGTCCACAGGCGTGCGCTACAAAGGAAAGACGGATGTTACCTCGGAGCAGGGCCAGCTGCGCCTGTAGGACACAATGCGTCTCTTCTTGTCTTCGGTCTCGATTACCCCACTGGAGAAGTATCCGAACAGGGTCTCCATCACCTTCTGCTCATTTGCCGACTCCTGGCTGACCCGGTCAAGGTCATGTTTTCCCTGGTAATCCCAACCAAATGAGCTCCTCAGCTTCAGGGGCTGGAAGCGCCGAGACAGGAACCTCCTGGCCACCCAGGGTCCAGTAAGGCCAGCCTTCTTGAAGTTATCCAGCTTTGTCAGCAGTTGATGCACTTGACCCATTTCTTCATAAGTCAGGTCTGCCGACCAATTCGGCAAAACTACCGGTGGTGAGCCGATGAATGGTCGCAAGGAGGGAGCCAGATCTGCGCAATAGAACCACTCCTTGTGCCAACCCTTCAAGGAGAATTTCAAGGGAAGATCAAGATATGACTTTTTCCTATCACTCCTCAACTGAAGACCAGCCCCCCCAATTATGCTGATGTTATTTTTGGAGGGCTGGGGTTTAATGTGGAACAAATGCCTAAAGAAGTTGAAATGGGGTTCCACGCCCAAATAACACTCGCACAGAGTAACAAAGATGGAGATCTGAAGAATCGAGTTGGGATTCAAATGCACCAACTCAAGCTTATAGAAGTCAAGGATTCGGCGGAAGAAATCGGAAGAAGGAAGGCACAAGCCCCGATCGAAAAAAGAAGCAAAAACTACTGTTTCGCCAGATTGGGGATTTGGAGCCGACTCACCCTTAGCCGGCAGCCAGCGAATCACCTCTTGGCTGGGCAACTTCAGTTGACTCTCTAGCAGCCTCAGCTTCACCGAGCCGCAATCTGACACCGGCCAAGTATCCCCCGGTGAACCCGCTGGATCCGAAGCTTTCGGCATGGCTAGAAGCGAGGAGATCTAGGGAGAAAGCGAATCGGGGGCTTGGAACAGACAAGGAAGACCAAAGTAGCCCGAGTTCGAGCGGGGAACCACAGCAATTGCTAACCCTAGCCAAGCAAGAGGCGAAAAGTCGGGCACGGAAGCGGAAGACGAAGCGATTGGAGGATTTGGGGAAGACGAGGGAATCTTTTTCTCTCTCCCCGCCTTTTTATACAACCGATGCCGACTAGATGGGCTTGGACCTACATAGTCAGCACCGGGCCACCAAGATATGAGTTCCTACAATAGCATGCTCCATGTGGGCCGCTCGCAAGCTGAGTTGAAATTATAGTGCTGGTGCTACTAACAGGAGCCGATGAAGTAAACAGGTATGCTTCATGAGAGCCTTATTGCTAAACATATATGTTTGGGTATCTGTTTTATCCGCCAGGTCTCGAGGATACATCCTTATAAGGATCACAAGTTGGTCTTCATTAAAATTGGAGATGCAGGTATCTCTCTCGGGTACACCTAACTGCGCTATGGATTTATTTTCATAGAGTGGTACTCGGCCTACATGCGTGGCCACCAGTTGCCATGAGCAACGTTATTCCGGCTGATATGATGCTGAAGAGTCTAACTTCCGAGTAGTGCACTACTCGGGAGAGACTATAAATATCTTTTCCCGCTGACATGATGCGGAGGAGTCTAACTTCTGAGTGGGACGCCACTCGGAAAGGACTATAAACCCCTTATTCTAGTTGACATGAAGCTGAAGAGTCCCATATACGAGTAGCATCCTATTCGGCAAGACTATAAATATATATTCCGACTGATATGAAGTCGAAGAGTCCTATATACAAGTAGTACCCTACTCGGCAAGACTATAAAGTTTATTCCGGTTGACATGATGCCGAAGAATCTTATATACCAGTAGTAATCTACTCGGGAAAGATTATAAGGTTAAAGATCTTTGACTTTATGTTTAATTGTCTTCACAATTAAGCACAAAGTCGGGGGCTACACCTAATAGGTGCGCCTATTCGGTGCACACTATTCATACATCCATATGAAGCCCTTCATAGCCTCGCTGCCAGCTGACATGAAGCAGGACTTGGGAAGAAACTTACTCGAACAAAGAGTATTCAGGAGCGTCGCACTCGGGCAATCTTCACCGTGGAGGATGAGTACTCGGAATCAGCTGTGACTCAACTATGAAGATCTCAGGGGCTACTGTGGAGGCCATGGGCCCCGGGTACCTCACTACCAGTATATGGGCCACTCGGATAGAGGATGGGCCGAATCATGTAATTAGAGATAAGATAGCACCCGGCAGGCCTTGCCCTGTATAATAAGGAAACATAGTCCTAGTCGGATAGGCTTCTATCTCTAAGAAGGATATCCCTTGGCCGTATCCGGCTGGGATCCTTATCATGTACCCCTGTCCCCTAGTATATAAAGGGAGGCAGGGCGCCCGTCAGGGCAAGAGACAGGATCATCGATCATCAAACACCTCAGAGGAATAACACCTCAAGGACGTAGGGTATTAGCTCACATCGAGGGCCTGAACTAGTATAAATCTTCTCTGTGTTCCCCTGCAATCAACCGAATTCACCTTCGCTGAGTAGCCCTATAGTTTTATTGCCGGTGCAGAGCATCGACAGCCCCCGACTCACTACTCGGTTGATACAGGCGACGTAGTGAGTCAGAGAAACTGTACACATGAAAAAAGTATAAAACTTAGGTGTAGAAAGGACGTAGTTGTTCTATGTTCCATGAGTTGCTGAGGAGAACGCCGTCTTCAGTCTTCAGTCGGTAGGCGCCTGGCCGCGTGACCTCTGCTATAATAAACGGCCCTTCCCAGATTGGGGATAATTTATGCCTGTCTTTGGTGGTTTGTATTTTTCTCAAGACGAGATCCCCGACCAAAAAGGCGCGACCACGAACATTACGGTTGTGGTAGCGACGCAGGCCTTGAAGATACCTTGCCAACTGGATTGTTGCGGTGTCCCTTGCTTCTTCCAACTGATCTAGCTCGACCAGTCGGGTGTTATTTGAGTCATCTTCTGAGTAAGCCCGGGCTCGCAGAGAGCCGAACTGTAACTCTGTGGGTAGCATAGCCTTGGCACCGTAGACCAGAAAGAAAGGGGATTGCCCTGTTGCCCGACTAACCATGGTTCTGAGAGACCAGAGAACGGGTGGGAGTTCTTGTACCCACCGGCCCACATATGGTTGTAGTCGGTTAAATATCCTGGCCTTGATGCCTTGTAAGACCATACCATTGGCGAATGGCCAAGAAATAAGGATAGTTTGGAGTTCCTGGGCTGGGAGATTTGTTTGTCTTGCGTAGAACTGGCAACCCTCGCACTTGCAAACAATGTCCTTGGCGTCTGTTACTACTGTGGGCCAGAAAAATCCCTACCAGTAGGCCTTTCCGACTAACGTCCTGGATGCGGCATGGTTGCCACAAATGCCCGAGTGAATCGACTGCAGAATCTGCTTGCCCTCCTCGGTGGTGACGCAACGCATGAGGACACCGGATGCGCTCCTTCAGTACAGGTCTTCTCCGACTAGTAGGAAGCTTTTGCTTCGACGCTTTATCTGCTCGGCTTGATTGCGATCTTCTGGGAGTTCGTCATCCAGGAGAAGTTTGACAACAGGAGTCCTCCAGTCTTGACATGTGTGCAGCACCTCATCAGTGGACGAGGTAGGTTCGCCTCCCAACTGCTCCGGCGCCAGTTTCTTCTTGACTGATGGCTCCATGAGTTGCTCGACAAAGATTCCGGTCGGAACTGCTTCTCGCTTGGATCCCATGTTTGCCAGCTCGTCTGGCGTGCCGTTGTATTGGCATAGGATATGTTTTATTTCTAGCCCGTCGAACTTGTTTTCCAGCTTGCAGACCTCCTGACAGTATGCCGCCATGGTGTCGTCGAGACAAGTCCAGTCTTTCATGACTTGGTTTACCACGAGTTGAGAATCCCCACGCACAACCAGTCGACGTATGCCGAGTGATATAGCGATGTGGAGCCTGTGAATAAGTGCCTCGTACTCGGCAATGTTGTGGGAAGCCGGGAAGTGGATTTGTAGAACGTACTTCAGTTTTTCACCGGTGGGGGACGTCAATATGACTCCAGCCCCGGCGCTGCCGATCCGTAGAGAACTGTCGAAGTACATTGTCCAGTACTCTAGCTTTGCTGTTGATGTAGGCAGTTGAACTTCTGTCCACTGGCCACGAAGTTGGCTAGAGCTTGTGATTTAATTGTTGTCTGTGGCTGAAAGGTGATATCGAACGCCATCAACTCGAGTGCCCATTTAGCGATTCGGCCGGTGGCCTCGCGATTATGAAGGACATCCCCGGGTGGGAACGCTGTGACGACCGTGACTTGATGTGCTTAAAAATAATGCACCAGCTTCCGGATTGTGATGAGTAGGCCATATAGCAGCTTCTGAACCTGCAAATATCTCGTCTTTGAGTCGGCAAGCACCTCACTGACGAAGTAAACTGGCCGTTGTATTTTCTGGATATGACCCTGTTTGGATCGCTCGACCACCAATACCGTGCTGATTACCTGAGTGGTTGCTGCCAGATATAGCATTAGCGGTTCTTGGGGCATAGGTGACGCCAGCACGGGAGGTGATGCAAGGAATTGCTTTCCGGATGGGCATAGGTGACGCCACCAATAAGTCTTTGAAGGCTTTCTGGGCTTCCAGAGTCCATTGGAAGTTGTCCGCCTTTTTGAGTAGCTTGAAGAAGGGCATACCCCGTTCACCCAGTCGGGAAATAAATCGGTTGAGTGCCGCCATGCAGCCTGTCAGCTTCTGGACGTCTTTGAGGTTAGCCGGGGGAGCCTTGTTCATTATGGCGTTGACTTTCTTCGGGTTAGCCTCGATGCCGCGATGCGAGACAATGAAGCTGAGTAACTTTCCGGATGGCACACCGAAGGCGCACTTTTCCGGGTTCAACTTCATCTTGAATCTTCGAAGGTTTTGGAAGGTTTCTTCCAGGTCAGCGATGAGGTCTTCTTTGGACATAGTCTTGATCACCACGTTGTCAACGTAGGCTTCCACGTTGCGCCCGATCTGAGTGTGCAGGCACCGCTGAATGGCTCGTTGATAGGTTGCTCCAATATTCTTCAAAGCGAACGGCATTGTGATATAGCAGTACGCTCCAAACGGCGTGATGAAAGATGTCTTTAAGCAGTCTTCTTCCCTCAGGCTGATTTGATGGTATCCCGAGTAGCAGTCGAGAAAGTTGAGTAGGTCGCACCCTGCCGTGGAATCTACCACCTGATCTATCCTGGGAAGACCAAATGGGTCCTTGGGGCACGCCTTGTTGAGATCGGTGTAGTCGATGCACATGCGCCATTTACCATTTTTCTTTCGGACTAGAACTGGGTTTGCCAGCCAATTCGGGTGATAGACCTCCTTGATGAACCTGGCTGCGAGGAGCTTGGTAATCTCCTCCCGAATCGCATCCTGGTGGTCTTGAGCGAAGCG
Source organism: Oryza meyeriana var. granulata (assembly GCA_003991445.1). Taxonomy (NCBI): domain Eukaryota; kingdom Viridiplantae; phylum Streptophyta; class Magnoliopsida; order Poales; family Poaceae; genus Oryza; species Oryza meyeriana. Next base: position 67,849 of record RYFJ01003891.1, on the reverse strand, counting down.
CTGTAGCCGTTGCTTGACTGGCTTGGCGTCTGTCTTCACATTTAGGGCGTGCTCGATCACCTCCCTTGGTACGCCCGGCATGTCGGACGGTTTCCATGCGAAGATATCTTTATTGGCTTGTAGGAAGGTGACGAGCGCATCTTCCTATTTGGGGTCGAGTCTGGTCCTGACTAGGGCAGTCTTGGAGGGGTCGGAAGGGTCTAGGGGGATCTTCTTCGTGTCAGAGTCCGCTGAAATTCCTGACTTCGCTGCCTTTTTTGCCGAAACTTGATCTTGCTCGACTTCGGTTGTGACGGCTTGCCGAATCCTGTCGTGCCCGACTACCGCCTCTTGTGATTGAGCTAGTTCACAGCTCTCCTTGTCGCAGGTGAAGGCTTGCTTGATGTCACTGCGAAGGGAGAGAACTCCTGCTGGCCCAGGCATCTTGAGCACCATGTATGTATAGTGCAGTATTGCCATGAATTTGGCGAGTGACGGTCGTCTGAGTATCACGTGGTATGCGGTCTCGAAGTTGGCAACCTCAAAGCAGATGTTTTCCATGCGGAAGTTATCCCGCGTGCCAAAGGTTACTGGCAAGGTTATCTGCCCGAGTGGAGTTGATGACAGGCCAAGAATTATCCCGTGGAAGGGCGCAGTACTCGGCCGTAGTTCTGAACGAGGAATCTTCATCTCGTCCAAAGTCTTCGCGAATAAGATGTTGAGTGCGCTACCTCCATCGATGAGGGTTTTCTTTAGCCTGATGTGTCTGACGACCGGGTCCAGGACGAGTGGATAACGTCCTGGATGAGAAACCCGATCTGGGTGATCTACGCGATTGAAGGTAATGGCCATCTCTGACTAGCGCAGGTACTGGGGGGTGTCCTCCGTAGAGACCGTGTTGATGTCACACGCTGTTAGCTTTTGTTTGCGCTTGGACTCGTATGCGGATGGCCCTCCGAAGATGTGGTTGAGCTCGGCCTGAGGATCTTGGAAATCGTCGGCCGGACCCTAATCTGGCTTGTCTTTGTCCTTGTCGACGCTAGATGATGAAGCTGCTCGGAGGCAAACTTCTTCAGCATGTAGCAATCTTTGGCCACGTGCTTGCCCTTGGGGTGGAAGGGGCATGGCCCGCTCATGACTTTCTGGTAGTCGTTATTCCGCTGGGGCCGTGACCGAGTGTGCTCCATGTTGGCCACCTTGTTGTACGACTTCCGCTTGCAGCTGCCAGACTTGTTTTGAGACAGCTCATTGTCAGCTTTCACCTTTTGGTCCTTCTGTCGGGACTCCTTCTTCTCGTCGAGGGCCTCTGCGACCGCTTCAGCCGAGTCGGCGTAGTTATTGGCCATGTCGAACAGAGCCTGGACAGACGGCGGTGGTTTTCGAGTGAACTTCGCGACGAATGGGCGTCCTTTACTCCCTTGCAGAAGGCAGCGATGACAGCCTCGTCACGGATCATTGGGATCTTGTTGCGCTTCTCGGAGAACCTCTTGATGAAATCTCGCAGGGACTCGTTCTTCTTCTGGTGCAGCTGATAAAGATCACGCTCTAAAGACGGCCTCTCGTAGGTCCCCTGAAAGTTAGCGATGAACCGATCCCTGAGTTCTCCCCAAGAATCGATTGACCGCCTCGGGAGCCCTGTCAGCCATGTCCTCGCCGAGTCGGCTAGCGCGACTGGGAGGTAGTTAGCCATGGCTTTGTTGTCGCCCCCAGCAGCTCGGACTGCTAGGGTATATACGGTGAGCCAGGACTCGGGATTTGTCTTGCCGTCATACTTTTCAATCCCAGTGGGTTTAAAGCCAGTTGGCCAATGGACATCCTGTAGATCCCGAGTGAAAGCTGGGATGCCTTCGTCTGCGTGAGGGCTCGGGCTTCGACCACGGCGGTTAAACCACTCGTGATGGAGGCCAAAGCGCTCGTTTTCATCCTCCAGTCAGTGGCGCTCATCCTCTTCTCGTTCATGTCGCCGGGCGTTGACGGTGTGGCAGAGGTCGTGTTGTAGGCGTCCTCGGAGATCTTGGTTGGGCTGGCGGTCATACTGGTGACATCGCCGGTTGTCGTTGTTGGTATTGTCGAGTGACGTTTGCCTGGACTCCTCGCATGGCCGACTTGAGCCGACCGCCCGACGCCGTGCTGATGTGGATGAGCCCGCTGCTGGAGATCCCGACCGGTTAGTTAGTACCACGGTGTCACCGACTGCTGTTGTTGTTGCTGGCAGGCAGCAGCCGTGATCATCGCCTTGATCTTGGCGATAGTTGGGGTGGCCTGGTGATTAGGCCCGAGCTGGAGCGTGTCCAGCAAGGTTGCAGCGGCCACAACATTCTGTTGTGGCGTGACGAAGACGTCGTGATCACCGACTTTAGTTTGGAGAGTCTGCTGCTGAGCTACTCGCCCAGCCTTGCATAGCTCGTCATTGCGAGGCTCGCGGTCTGCCTCCTCCTGTTGTCGCAGTCGACGCGCCTCCTCCTGTTGCTCCTCTTGTAGTCGGCGCACCTCGGGTGGTGGTGTTGAAGCCATGAAGATCTAACGGGGGAGGAGGAAACTCGCCAGACTGGAGTCTGAACTAGCGTTCGAACCGTTATCCGACTTGGAGTCGGACTCCGAGTAGTTTATCGGAGTAAGAATGACCCCGACCTCTCTAGATCCAATCTGAAACGGCGCTTGGCCGTGTCCAAACTGAATCGCAAGAGATGGGGTCTGCTGCGCTGGATGTAGATCCGCAGCGTCGCCGAATCCATGCAGGAGATTGACGATCTCTCCCCTTCTTGGCCCAACCCGAGCTGGCTCAAGGCCTAGCGCAAGTCGGACGCCGAAGGAGAGAGTTATCCCAATGCTCGGTGAAGTGAAGGACTGCCGCAGTAGATCGTTGAAGGAGATTGCAGCGTCTTGTGGGCCGACTGGTGCAACGTCGGGTGGTTCCTCGGCCGGCTGGATTGGATCTGCTTCGGCCAAAGTAAGGTTGCCGATCTGGTCAGTGACGAAATCGAGGCTTTCGAAAGAAATTATGTCTCTAGGGGAGAACTTGTTGCCATCGATTCTGGTTGCTGGATCCATCGAGCTTATAGATGCAAAACTTGTTGGAGCCCCTACCTGGCGCGCCAACTGTCGATGTTTTACACCGGCAATAAAACTATAGGGCTACTCGGCAAGGGGAAACTCGGTGGATTGCAGAGGAACACGAAGAGGATTTTATACTGGTTCAGGCCCTCGATGTGAGGTAATACCCTACGTCCAGTTGTGGTGTTCTTCCTCTGAGGAATTCATCGATCAATGATCTCGTGATCTCGTGCCCCTTGAGGGGCGCCCTGCCTCCCCTTATATACTGGGGGACAGGGGTACATGATAAGGATCCTAGCCGGATATGGCCAAGGGATTTCCCTCTTAGAGATAGAAACTTATCCGACTAAGACTATGTTTTCCTTATCGTACAAGTCAAAATCTGCCGGGTGCTATCTTATCTCTAACTACAAGTCTTGGCCCATCCTCTATCTGAGTGGCCCATATGCTTGTGATGAGGTACCTGGGGCCCATGGCCTCCACAGACATGGTTACTTATACAAATAAAATATGACCTATAAGGTGGGCTATGGGTGCATGGTTATGATGGTCGCACCCATAGCAATTAAGGACCGGTTCACGGGAACCCCTTGAGCAGTTATTCGTACATACCACAAGCCAGCGTGGGCAATGGCTGCGCATGTAGCGTAGCTTCTCCCTCTCCTATGCACTGTTGGTGAGAATGGGTGTGATGGAGTTGGGTTAGCTTGGGGTCGAGTTGATCGGCTTTCAGATCCATTGTGGCGCAAGGGGGTAGCCTGGTCGATGCAGTGTGCCCTGTCAGCAGGCAAGATGAGCTAGTTGATTCTAAGCATGGCTAAGCAAACCTAAGAACATATTCTAGTCATATTATTACCCAGTTGACAAAAGAATAGGGGTTCATCAAACTACGGTCATCAACTATACATATATAGGCCATATCCCGTACCACATGAAATAATAAAACATGCATGTTTATTTAAATAAAACAAGGCATTAGGCATAATTTAGGTACAAAATGGTCAAGAATATGATGTAACTTGCCTTGCTCCGGCTTTGCAAACTCTGCGACTACTTCGTAGTACACGGGAGGGTCGGACATGTCGGTTTCTAAAGCAATCAAAGCACAATCAATTAAAACAGTACATGTGACCACTGAAATATGAGCTAAAAGTATTTTTAATGGATTCTTGGCATTTTTTTGGATTTAATGAAATTTGAATGGAATTAATCGAAGCTCGTATGAATTAGTTATGAATTTTTAAAGGTTTTCTGTGTTTTCATATGCAAGAATAATTTCTAAATGATTTGTTGCACATTAATTAGGATTTATGGCATCAGTCGACCCAGGAACTAGCACCGACAGGCAGGGCCCAGGGGTCAGCGACCCACTAGTTGGCGGCGCACGGTGGACCGCGTCCACCATGGCCCGACGAGATCAAGCCATGTGGCAACCGACGCAGCAGCCACAGTGGACCGAGGGGCTGACACGGTGCCAATGTGGCACCGACGTGGCGAGGCACGGGCAATCGTGGTGGGTGCCACACGGCCGGTTCAAATCTACCCCGAGGTAGATCGGACGATGCAGGACGAAAGGGGGCTCGGCCCCCACCGGCACGGCCGTGCCATGGCGGGGAGCGGCAGCGAGCGGCGGAAGAGAAGGGGAAATCGAGGGGATGCTCACCGAGGGGCGGTGATGACGGGACCATGGCCCACGGTGGCAAACAGGAGCGAGATGTGGCGGTGAAGCTCGGGAAGATGACGACGACAGTGTTTCGGCGGGAATCAACGGGGACGGAGGGGTGAGCGGCAGCAGGGAGGTCCTGGCGAACACATAGGAGGGGATTAGGAGCGAAACGAACCAGCGAATGGGCGGAATTTGATGGCCGAAGCCTGGCGGCAGCACCTACCAAAGGTGGCGTCGGTGAGAGGTGGGCTTCGGCGGCGAACAGGGACGGCCGATGACTAGACTGGGTGCGCTCGGGTGCGGTGGTGCTAGCAAGTGCGAGAGCGGTGACCTGCGGCGGCACTCGACTAGAGATGGCGGAGCATGGCAGCGGCTCGGGATCACGTCGCACGAGGGGTTAGAGGGCATGGGAGGCTCGGGTGTTTAAGGGAAAGAGAGAGGAGGGGACTGGGAGGGCTTAAGTAGCCCGAGGAGCTCGAGATCATGGGTGAGGTGGCCTAATTTTGTGAAAAGGGAGAAGCGGCGGCCGTGGGGGAGGTGGCGAAATTCCCTCGTGAGAGTGGGCGAGAGGGGCAGGAAACATGGGGGAAACAAGCGGGGACTCGGTCTGTGTGGTTTGAACTCAGAGCCGAGGCATGCGGGCTCAGGGCGAGGCGGAAAATCGGACGACGGTGGGATCTTTCCCCTCCGGCTGATTTGGCTGGAGGTTAGGGATGAGCGTGACATGTGGGGCCCCGGTCCCACATGTCGACGAGAGGGAGAGAGGGGTGCAAGTGAGCGCACTGATGGGCGGGGCCTAGCGACAGCGAGAGAGAGAGAGAGCGAGGGGGTGCGTGGGTGAGCGGGACCGGCAGGCGGGCCCGGCTGGCAGAGAGAGGGAGAGGAGTGAGGCGCGCGCCGCGCGGGCCACGGGCAAGCCAAGGAACAGGGATGGGTCGTGGCCCAGAGGAAAACAAAAGGAGAAAAACAGAAAAAAGGAAAAGAAAAAAGGAAAAAGGATTTCTAAGAGGTTTTTAATTTTGATAACTCATTTTGAATTATTAAAAATGCTTTCAGTGCTCTAAAAATTCCAGTAAAATTCCTGTTAGTGTATTTTGGCAATTGAAACACTAGAAAAATATTCCCAGCCATGATGGATTATTATTTTGCATTTTCACCATTAATTAATTCCCTTAGCCTTAATTAAATAATTTCTTTGGGCTATTTCTTCAATATATTTTTGTGTGGCACTATTAAGGGGAAAATCTCAGGGTGTGACATACAACCTCAGCGTGGTGTGGATGGTTGGGGAGGAGTTGCATGAACGGTCCTGTCACAGCCTCTGGTGGGGTGTCGTGGTGACACACTGGCACACGGGAACGTGTGTAGGGCTGTGTCTTGTGGGTACAATTGTACACCTCTGGCCAAAGTAAAAATCTATTTGAATAGCCGTATCTGCGGTTATGGGCATTTGGTCAAAACTCACTGTGATTAGTCTCACTTTAATAAAATGACTTAAAATATGTTGTAGGGATAGGATGGATGGTTGGGCCTGGTCAATGTGGTGTAGCATTGATCGGTGAAGGATTAACATTGTTTAATCAATCAACCTTTTACCCATTTGCGAACTACTATTGTTTGAAACTGCTTTTACACAAATAAACCTAGAGGCTATCTTTGTCTCCCATACATTGTGCATAATTGCGGGTGTGACTTGTTCAGTACTGTGAGTGGTACTCAGTCTTGCTCCCTTTCCCCTCTAAGAGATGAAGTACCTCTCCAACAAGGATCGTCAGGAGGAATAGGCTAGGTCTGCCGTCAAGCTACCTGTGGAGTGGAAGTCTTCACATGGCCAGTTGTTTATAGGCTTTCTTTATCGTTTCCCGCTGCATTTATGTAAGACAATTTTTATTTTGTTTGTAAGACGCACTCTGTATGACAACTTGGTATTGTGTACCTTGCCTTTCCTGGATAGGGATTTAATACACAGAAATATTCAGAATTCTGGTTGTGAATTTCTGGGAGTTACACTATGTTTCCACCAGATGGTGAGTTTGTGTTTGAAGTATTTTTATTGTCGATGTTTTACACCGGCAATATGAATATAGGGCTACTCGTTGGATCGAAACTCAGTGGACTGCAAAGGAACACGAGGAGTTTATACTGGTTCAGGTCCTCGATATGAGGTAATACCCTATGTCCAGTTGTGATGTATTCCTTTGAGGATGTATGGTGGTGGTTCTGATCAACTTGCCCTCAGGGGGCACCCTGTCTCCCCTTATATACTGGGGGACAGGGGTACAAAGTAAGAGTCCCAGCTGGACTACGGCCAAGGGATCTCCTCTTAGAGATATAACCTACTCGACTAGGACTGTATATTCCTTATCGTACAAGGCTAAGTCTGCCGAGCTCTATTATATCTCTAATTACAAGGCTAGGCACATCCTCTGTCCAACTGGCCCATATGCTTGTCATGAGGTACCCGGGGCCCATGGCCTCCACAGTAGCCCCTGAGACCTTCATAGTTGAGTCACAGCTGATGCCGAGTGCTCATCCTCCTCGGTGAAGTTTTCCCGAGTGCATTGCTCCCAAGTACTCTTTGTCCGAGTGCTTCTTCTCCCGAGTCCTGCTTCATGTCAGCTAGCAGCGAGGCTATGAAGGGCTCCATGTAGAAGTATGAATAGTATGCACCGAATAGGCGTACCTATTAGGTGTAGCCCCCGACTTTGTGCTTAATTGTGAAACAATTAAACATAAAGTCAAAGATCTTTAACCTTGTAGTCTTTCCCGAGTAGTATACTACTGGTATATGAGACTTTTCAGCATCATATCAGCCGGAAATATTTTATAGTCTTTTCCGAGTAGTATGTCACTCAGAAATTAGACTCTTCAGCTTCATGTCAGCTGGAAAAATGTTTATAGTCTTTCCCGAGTAGTATACTACTCGAAAGTTAGACTCTTTAGCGTCATGTCGGCTAAAAGAATGTTTGCCCATGGCAATTGTTGGCTAAGCATGTAAGCCAAGTACCACTTTATGGATTTTAACCCAATATGTGGTCAGGTGTACTTGAGAGATACCCGCATCCCCAATTTTAATGGAGACCAGCTTGTGATCCTTATAAGGATATATCCTCAATACCTGGTAAATAATGCAGATACCCTAGTGTATACACCCTGTTGTAGGCTTAGCATGAAGCATATCTGATTATTTAATTGGTTTCTATAAGTAGCACCAGCACTGTGATTTTAACACAGCCAGCGAGCGGCCCAGATTGAGCGTGCTACTATAGAAACTCATATCTTGTGGCCTGCTACCAAATAAGCCGGCCTAAACCGACCTACCCAACACAGCCCTATAAAAGTAGCATCCCTCGCATGTCAGGATGAGTACTCCAGCGTCGGTAACCTCAATCAGCCAGAAGAATCCTTATCTGCTAGCCATTCTGACTTACGTTCTAGATGCAGTATGGTCACCACAGATGCCCGAGTAGGTATATTGCAGGATCTACTTGCCCTCCTTAGGTGTGACGCAGTGCACAAGAACTCCGAATGCACTTTGACGATATAGGTCTTCTCTGACTATGATAAGGGTTTTGTTCCATCGCTTGATTAACTCGGCTTTGTTGTAATCGAAGGATTGGGGTCTTCTAGTCTTGAATAATAATGAGCACCTCCGTAGATTCTGGGTTTGATGCTGCTCCCGACTGAAAGCTCCAGTAGTGGCTTGTTGCCATGTTGTTAATGCCAAAATTTGGTATGATTCTTTATCGGATTCGGTTAAGGAAAAAATCACAGTCAACTAGTGGGAATTAATCCGGAGGAAGCCGAGTTTGGGAAGCGATCGTGAAGACCACGGAGAGGCAGTTAATATCTTATCTATTAATTAGGCAATGTTAGTATTTTTTTCTTTTAGGAAACCTGATCTAGCGTCCGATCGGGTCTTATTAGTGTTTTCCTTCTGTAATTAGGAAATCGTGTGTCATGTCCAATAAGGACTTGTATCAACTCGGGGCATAAATACGTATGCCCAGGTATCTTGGAGATGAAACACAAATCAATACAATTTCGGCGCATCGCCACCCTTTTTGATGGGTTCTTGCCTCTCGAGCTGGGCCGCATCGGTTAAGTTTGACCTCCTACGAGAGGGTAAGTCTCGTTACCTCGACTATCGTATCAGCTAGGACTTCCTCGGTTACGTCCGATATTCTAGCCGGTCTACGGTAGTCGGCTTACCACGATGTATCTATTCTGTCTACGGCTGCATCAGTTAAGTTTGATCTCTTAGTCCGAGTAGGTATATCACATCACGCGTGCGTTGATTTATCAGCTTACTGGGTGTAATTTATCATCAGTTTGTGCTGCATCGGTTAGGTCCGACCTACTAAACTGCTAACCATAAGTTGTTCCTGCTAGGTTGATAGATTTTCACGCAAGGGTCTTATCGGAATGTATAGCCGATAAATTATCGTATAGTATATCACGATTGCATTAGATCTATCGGCTCATCGAGGTTCTTTTATCATCATCAATCTGTGCTGCATCGGTTAGGTCCGACCTATTAGACTAGTGTTAATAATTTTATCCTCGTTAAGCCGATGGGTGTCTATGCAATGTTTTATCGGAGTGTCTAACCGATAATTTATCTTTTATTAAATAAAGCCGACTGCATTGTTTAATTGTTATTTTGTTTATCTGCACTGTTATCGCAGTCGGCTGAAGGGTAGTCAATTGATCTATTTATTTTGCCTATTTATACCATCATCCGCTTCCAATCGATGTATAAGTGCTTTAGTTCATATTGGCAATCGGTCGATGAAATGAGTCTAATTCGGCTTCCAACCGATTGGCTCACTGGTCTAATATTTCTATTTCCTTGTCAATTGCAGGGTCAAATTGACTGGCACGCCTACGAACCTTGAATTTAGGACCTGCACTGGAGTTAAGCAGATCTCCTAGGCCTTCGCGTGTCTAGTGCATCGAACCAGATCCTCGAATTAGTGATTTTTGGTGTCAACACGTTTTTGGCACGCTTGGTGGGGCACGAAGTTTCAACATGGCTAGAAAAGAGATCAAATCTGACAATGTGATTCCACTCACCATGGACGATCTGACGGAAGAGCAAAAACAGCAAGTAGAACAAAATATAGCCAATTTTCAGCAGCTCTGTTTGGAGTCTTTCGGTCTGACCAGACAAGGGCCGATTCAAAAATCTCAACTTCCAAAACCAGTTCTAGTCGGAGAATCGAGCCGTACGCCACCTGAAAGTCCACCAAAACCCATACAAGAGATGGTAAATGAAGCAATGCATCACGCGCTTATCAATCAATCAGGAATATTGGTGAACACGCTGCATAACCTTATCAGGAAAATGGTGGATGGATCAATTACTCAGGAGCCTAATCGGGGTCTGGTATATTTACCAATAAAAACGGAGCCGGTTCAGGTTACTTATGGAGTCAAAAAGGATGTACCTGCCAATGTGTTATCCCAAGATCCGATTGGGGGGCAACAGGATGACATACCTCCGGGGTATCATCAAACTGCCTATTATGGGGGGTATCAACAAAATTACCCAGGAGATATTCTTGATTCAGGTAATTATCAGAGAGAATATCCTAAGCAGAATCAGCTACCAACTCCACCCATGCAATATCAACGGGAAAACCCAAGGGAGGAAGATTTATCGACAAGGGTTGCAGAAATAGTAAGAGAATAGTTTGGGATAAAACCAAAGGAGCAAACATTTATGTATCGGCATCCGTATCCTGAGTGGTTTGACAAAGTTCCATTACCACACCGATACAGAGTTCCAAATTTTTCTAAATTCTCAGGACAGGACAACATATCTACAGTAGAGCATATTAGCCGATTCTTGGCACAGTGTGGAGAGGCATCGGCTGAGGAGGCTTTGACCGTTAGATTTTTTCCCTTGTCATTGTCTGGATCGGCTTTTACATGGTTCTCTTCATTACCACCAAATTCAGTTCGGGGATGGGCCGATCTGGAGAAACAATTTCACAAATACTTTTTTGCTGGGATCCACGAGATGAGGCTGACGAGCCTAACATCGGTTAAACAAAGGCCAGACGAAATGGTACCGGAATACGTCCAGCGGTTTCGGGACGTTAGAAACTGATGTTATAGTTTGAATCTAAGCGATGGGCATCTAGCCGAGTTGGCTTTCCAGGGTCTCTTAGCTCCCATTAAAGAGAGGTTTTCATCGCAGGAGTTCGAGAGTCTGGCACACCTTGTACAGAAGATATCGGCTCATGAAAGCCAATTTCAAGAAGCAAAAAAGGAGAAGTTTCAGAGAAGGGTTGCTCAGGTGCAAGCTTATTCATCGGACTCAAATGATGAAGGATCCGATGTTGAAGTTGGATTGGCAGAGTGGGCTAGAAATAAGAAATCAGTATCATGCCCATGGGTGAAGGATATCGGCAAGGAGGAACGATATGATTTTGACATCAATAAAGCCGATAAAATCTTCGATCTACTGCTACAAAAGAAACAGATACAGCTTCCGCCAAATCATGTAATTCCATCAGCCGAAGAACTAAAGAAGAAGAGATATTACAAGTGGCATAACACGATATCGCACCACACCAATGAATGCAAAGTTTTTGGCAACAAATTCAATCGGCTGTCGAACAGGGAAGGATCAAGTTTGAGGACAAAAGGCCGATGAAAATTGATGGACATCCATTCCCCGTGAACATGGTTTATGCGGGATCATCGATGAATCAAGCCGATGAAGGAAGGCATCAAGAATATAGAAGATCTAGAATTACTTCATCGCAGCTGATAGATAAATATTCAAGGTGCGAAGAGGAACAACGGGCTTCGTCATACGAGGAGGGATATAATCCACATTGGGATTGCCTGTTCTTTCAATTTTGCTGGGAGCAAGGGATAAGATTGCCATCGATCAAAGATTGTCCTGAATGTAATGCTACAAGATCTCAGAAATTTGAGCATGAAGGATTTTCACAAGATCGGTCGCTTGAAAAACGAGCATCGGTACACAGCCGATTAGGGCCGATCCATGAAGAATTTTTTGAAGAAAATGATGAAGAGGGATTGCATGAAAAACAACAAATCCAAAATCCTCAGTGGTGTCCTAGTGGAATATTTACAAAAAATCAGAAAAGAAGGGCACAGCGGCTACGGCACCGAGAGCAACAGGAGGAACAACGGCGAGATCACAAGGGAGCCGATCATCGTCACAAGAGGACTAAATGGGTATGGCGTGTGAAGAGAAGTGACGATGAGGTTGATCCATCAACTCCAGTAAACATGGTTTTCTTTTTGCCTCGGGAATATAAAGCACTTCCATCTAATGAGGAAGGCAATGAAGAGGTTTTTGCTCAGTTAACGCTACAACCCGATCAGGCTATATTTGATAAGCCTGAAGAATCAAAGCATCGGCATTTGAAGCCATTATATATCAAGGGTTATGTGAATGGGAAGCCGATGACAAAGCTGCTAGTTGATGGGGGGGCAGCTATTAATCTAATGCCGTATGCTATGTATCGGAAGCTGGGGAAAACAGCTAAAGATTTGATCAAGACAAATATGGTGTTAAAAGATTTCGGCGGGAATCCATCGGAGACAAAAGGCGTGTTGAACGTGGAATTAACAGTGGGGAACAAGACATTACCTACCACGTTTTTTTGTTATCGATGGAAAAGGATCATATAGTCTGCTCCTTGGCAGGGATTGGATTCACGCAAACTGTTGCGTGCCCTCGACAATGCATCAAAGTCTGATACAGTGGCAAGGAGATCAAGTTGAGATAATCCTAGCAGATCAATGGACCAACATTGCAATGACCGATTTGCCAGTCTGGGAGGCCGATGGTGTTGATTGTTTGTCTGGAAAAGTGTGGGAGGGGGATTATCTTAAGATCACCAGTCAAGGGATACAACCGATTCGGCAAGTCGGCTTAGAATTATTACTCTGATGGGCACCATTGAAGATTTCGAGGGAAAGTTGGGACAAGTGTTTACGTCGGCCGATGATTTGGAAGAAATTGATATAGGACCAGGAGATAGGCCAAGGCCGACGTACATAAGTAAAAAATTATGTCCTGAATTTTGAGAAGAATTAATAAAATTATTGAAAGAGTATCGGGATTGTTTCGCTTGGGAATATCACGAAATGCTAGGATTAACCCGATCAATTGTTGAACATCGGCTTCCTATTAAACCAGGATATCGGCCGTTTAAACAGGCTCCAAGAAGATTTAAAGCGGAGTTATATGAGCCAATCAAAGCAGAAATCACAAGGTTATATGATGCAAAGTTTATAAGGCCGTGCCGATATGCTGAGTGGGTTTCTAATATCGTCCCGGTGGAAAAGAAAAATAGAAAATTGAGAATATGTATTGATTTCTGGGATTTGAATAAGGCTACCCCCAAGGATGAGTACCCGATGCCGATAGCAGATTTGTTGGTGGATGCAGCATCAGGCCACAAGATTATTAGCTTCATGGATGGTAATGCAGGATACAATCAAATTTTTATGGCATAAGAAGATATACATAAGACTGCGTTTTGATGTCCTAGAGCTATCGGCTTATATGAGCGGGTGGTAATGACGTTTGGGTTGAAAAGTGCCGGTGCGACATATCAGAGGGCGATGAATTATATATTTCATGATCTCATCGCCTTATTAGTGGAAATTTACATCGATGATGTGGTGGTTAAATCCAAGAGTGATGAAAGCCATATAACCGATTTGCGAAAAGTGCTGGAAAGGGCAAAGAAATACGGACTAAGGATGAATCCCAATAAATTCGCTTTTGGTGTATCGGCTGGGCAGTTTTTGGGTTTCATGGTTCATGAGCGAGGAATTGAAGTTAGTCAACGGAGCATTAGAGCCATCAAGAATACAGAACCACCAATCAACAAGACAGAGCTACAGTCATTGATCGGCAAGATTAATTTTGTAAGGAGATTCATATCAAATTTGTCAGGAAGGATTGAGCCTTTTACTACGTTGTTGAAATTGAAAGCCGATCAAGAGTTTGTGTGGGGGGTAGACCAGCAGGAGGCATTTGATGAAATTAAGAGCTATTTAAGTTCCCCGCCTGTTTTGATTCCGCCGCAGAAAGGAGTGCCATTCAAGTTATACTTATCGGTCGATGAAAAATCCATCGGGTCTGTTTTGATACAGGAATTTGAAGGGAAGGAGCGAGTTGTGTTCTATCTAAGCAGAAGGCTTTTGGATGGTGAAACAAGATATCCTGCGGTAGAAAAATTATGCCTTTGTTTATATTTCTCATGTACAAAGTTAAGGCATTACATCCTATCCGCTGAATGTACGGTGGTTTGCAAGGTCGATGTGGTAAAATACATGTTGTCGGCTCTAATCTTAAAAGGGCGAGTTGGTAAATGGATTTTTGCCTTAACAGAGTTTGACTTGAGATATGAATCGGCTAAAGCGATCAAGAGGTAGGCAATAGCCGATTTGATTGTGCAATACAGAGGAGTTCATGAAAATTATGTGGAGCCGATCCCGTGGACTTTATTTTTCGATGGATCGGTTTGCAAGCATGGATCCGGTATCGGATTGGTCATTGTATCACCTCGGGGGGCAAGTTTTGAATTTGCTTTTACAATTAAACCCTATCGGACCAACAATCAAGCGGAATACAAGGCGGTGCTGAAAGGACTTCAACTTTTAAAGGAGATCAGGGCCGATATCATAGAGATTGTTGGAGATTCCTTATTAGTGATCAAGCAATTGTCTAGGGAATATGAGTGCAGAGATGATGTTTTAAGATCATATTAAGAAGAATGTAGAGATTTATTGAGGGATTTCAAGATGGTATCGTTGGATCATATTCCTAGAGAACAGAATTTAGAAGCTAATGATCTTGCACAAATTGCTTTGGGTTATTGGTTAAATAGACAGATGGAGGTTGAAATAGCCGATGGTGATACTCAGGATAAAGCCGATGATTGGAGACAAGAAATAATTGATTATTTACAAAATTCGTCGCAATTGGTTTCTAGGAAACTTCGGTATAAAGCTACTAAGTATGTGTTGCTTGATGGAGAGTTATATTATTGAACTTTTGAAGGGGTTCTGCTGAGATGCCTAAATTTAGAAGAAGCCAAAGTGGTTATGTGCGAAGTGCATGAGGGTGTTTGTGGAACTCATCAATCGGCTCATAAGATGAAGTGGATATTGAGAAGAGTAGGATATTTTTGGCCGACAATGTTGGAAGATTGCTTCAAATATTATAAAGGATGTCAAGATTGCTAGAAATTTGGAAATATACAGCGAGCACCAGCATCGGCTATGAATCCTATCATCAAACCGTGGCCGTTCAGAGGATGGGGAATTGATATGATCGGCTAGGTTTATCCTCCATCAAGTAAAGGACATAAATTCATATTGGCAGCAACAGATTATTTTACAAAATGGGTGGAAGCAATTCCTTTGAAGAAAGTCATGTCCAAAGATGCGATTGAGTTTGTAAAAGAGCATATAATTTATCGGTTTGGAATTCCTCAGACGATAACTACTGATCAGGGATTTATTTTCATGTCCGATGAGTTTCAACAATTTGCTGCCAGTATGGGAATTGAGTTGTTGAATTCATCACCTTATTATGCTCAAGCTAATGGACAGACGGAAGCTTCGAATAAGAGTCTAATCAAATTAATTAAGCGGAAAATTGATGAACAGCCGTGAAGATGGCATACTACATTAGCCGATTCATTATGGGCCTATCAGATGGCATGTCATGGGTCTACTCGCGTGCCACCATACCAATTGGTATATGGACATGAAGCAGTTTTGCCTTGGGAGACTAACATCAGTTCTAGGAGAATTTCTTTACAAAATCAACTAACAGTCGATGATTATTATAATTTGATGACATATGAACTCGAGGATTTGGCTCAGAATCGGTTAAGGGCGCTGGAAAGGATCAGGGAAAATAAAGCTAGGGTGGCTAGGCATTATAACAAAAAGGTGATGAATAAATCGTTTACTGAGGGAGATCTTGTATGGAAGTTAATTTTGCCGATCGGGTCCAGAGATAGTAAATTCGGAAAGTGGTCCCCTAATTGGGAAAGGCCCTATCGGATTAATCGTTGTGTACCTGGCAATGCCTATATATTGGTAGATCTTGAGGGGACAGAGTTTGCTAAAGCACTTAATGGGAAATATCTCAAGAAGTATTATCCGAGCGTTTGGATCAACTCCTGAATCGGTTGAATGCGGCTGATTTCTAAAATAGTTCAAAACAAGAGCCGATGTTGTTACATCGCCTAAAGATAGCCGATATCAATTGGTATTGCCTTTAGATAAAACAAATAAAAATATTATCAAGCGAAGATGGAATAAGATGAATAAGTAACAGAGCTGGTTAGATTATATTACAGCAAAAGACTATCGGCATGTTCCAGAGCAACATCAAGGTCATCAATGTTAAAGTTTTACAAGAATTTCTGGATTGTTTCAATCGCACGCAGGCGAATCTGATCAATCTTGTTGATGGCGCGGATATCGTCTTCATCGGAGCTTGGAATGGTCTTTAAGCTCTTGCGCCGATGAACGACTTGGTGTACTGCTGCTGCAACTTTGGATTCTTGTTCTTGTATTGCTTGTGGCAAGCCGGTGAGCTGAGATTTTGTGATTTCAATGTCCTTGCAGATTCTTTCAAGCTCTGCCAGCAAATCGGCTTGTTTTTCCTCCAGCTGATCTAGTTTAGCTTGGGTTTCTTGAGGAGCGGTTGCCATATTATCAAGTTTTTTCTTTTCAGATTGAGCGGATAGCCGATCATCTTGGATGCGTTGAGCTAGAATCTTCTGTTCGGCGCGATCGGCTATGCGTTGCCTAGTCTTGATCAGTTGAAATCTATGGGATTCTAAATAAGCAGCAGGAGTCGGGGCATCGATGAGTTTGTCAGGCAGATGATGTTCAATCTCAAAAAATCTTTCCCGGATTGGCCCACAATCTTCTACCAGCGTGTCTATTGGGGTTTCCAGTCGACGGGTAATATCCAGCAAATGTTCACACACGTTGGATGGAAGGGATGGTCTGGTCATCGCGCTGGAGATTACCTCTTCATCAGTCTCCAGGTACTTGCCGATGTCGAAGGAGAACAGGTCGGCTAAGGACTGCAAATCGGCATCGGTGAGTAAACGGATTATGAATGAATAAGTTAACACAAATGAGTACCTGAGGGGGATAGCGGTGGCTTGAGGAGTGACATCGGCATCAATGGATAAGTAGGTTGCTCTTCAGGACGGCCGACGTCTGGCGCTGAAGTAGGAGGAATAGCCTCAATATCAGCTTCGGGGCTGGGCACTGGAGTTGGAACAACTAGGGAGGTCATCAGCTCGATAAGGACGTCGGGTGAGGGTTGAGTTTCAGGAGCCGATGACTCAAACTGAAAATAAGATTGATAATGAAAAGACAAAAGAAACAAACAAGTAATGTTAAGAATCAGCGCATACCTGCGGGGATGAAGGAGCCGATGTTGCTTCGGTAGCAGGCGGCACTGTAACCACAACATCGGCACTAGTTTTTTGCCTCTTTTAGGAAGGGCGAGACGCCAATTTCTTGCGTTTTGGTCCTATTGGCCGTGACTCCCGGAGAAGAGATGATGGAGGGGGAGCACCATGCCCCAAGTGTGGATTGGCCGATGGTGGTTGATATATGATCGGCCGGCCGCTGATGCTTGTTGTTGGCGGTTCCTTGTCCTCAGCCTGCAAGATAAGATTATAAGAGATATGATCGGGGACAATGATTAAGGCTTATGGGATGTTACCTCTTCATCAGATTCGACATAGTCGGGGTTGAGGCGAGAACAGTATTGGACGGCTGATAAGTTGAACAAGTGTTTCCTCCATTCTGACCACCATAGGGCAAAAAGCCTTGTATTGGCAGTGCATGTCTCCATGCTGATGGCAGTGCCCAGAGGCAGAGATTTTGTTAACATCCGCAGCCAATCGTACTCTAAAGCACTATTTACATTACCCCGGGCCTGAAGTTTATCAATAAAGAATAGGCCGATTGGGAGTTGGCTGAGGCCGAGCTGGCGAGAACCGACCGATGGATGATAAAATTCATATGACGGTTGTTGTGATCGGCCTTGAGAGAAGCCAGTCGGCAGAAGGCAGGGGGTAATGGCCGATAGAAATATGGTCTTGGATTCTTTGTCGGCCAAAAAATCAAGAGGATTGAATTTGAAAGGCATCTCGAATGATACTGCATCATCATATGCAAACCAGAGTGTGGCCTCCCTGGTGAAACCATAGTAGAAGCCTTTGAACCACTGGCTGAGTCCGACAAGAGTCATTTTGCAGCCAGGGAGGGCCGATGCAGCTTTGCCCACAGAGATACATCGGCGGTGGATGGGTTCCTGTTCCTTTGGGTAATCGGCTGGGAAGGTTAAGTTCAGGAGGGAGGTCCTAGAAATGGCCTTGGAGGTGTAGACATTGAGCCACAGTTGCACGAACCACCAAGGACAACCAATATGGCCGATTGATTGACTGGCCGATAGTTTGTTTGCTACTTGATGAAGCAGTTGATAGGTGGCGCCGAGAAGATATTGCCCAAGGGGGATTTGTCTCTGATCGGCCAAGCATTCTGCTAAACATTGCATGTTTGTAGTCGGGCCAAGAGTCGCGCCACCGAAGACAAATCGTTCCAGCCACAAATTCAGAAAAGCTACACACTCCCAATCGTCAACTGGCCCAGTCACCTTGTTGTGAATTGATATGTACTTGGTCCAACTACCAATATTCTTCGTCTGTAACCGATGAGTGGGCTTGAATCGGAGGTTGAAAGGGTTGATATAACTTGTCATGTTGAGGCAGGTGAGCATAGTTACGTCCATCAGAGTTGGGTCATCGGCCCGTGTCCAAATAGGAAGGCGTTGAGGGCGTCTGACCAAAAGTACAAAGCCGATGCGAGAAAAGGTTCATTTTTCTCCGTCTCGGCTAGGGAAAGGTTGATGCAATAGCCAATATCTGTTTCTTCCCAGAAGGTTTTCTTTACAACCGATACTTCGAGGTACCAGTTCTTCCACCCGGGAAGCTTGCTAGGCCAGGATTTGAAACTATTGGTCCAATCGCTAGCTAGCATGGAAGAGTTCTTGAAGGGGATGCATTGGGTTTTGGCATTGATGAAGTCGGTGGGGTCTTCACTACCCATGGGACCGTGATAGAAGAAATTTGGATGATCGGCGGCCGGAATCAAAATTTGGCTTCTAAGGTTCTACAGTAAACAAGAACACGACGAAGAACGGGTGAAGAGTGTAGCAGATTTAATCTATCTAGGTTACAAAGTAGAGAGAGTGATTAGACAAGAGGGTTACCTCTAGGACAGCGGTTGCTGAAGCCATCGCGGAAGAAGAGAATGGACGAAGGCCGGTGGTTGAGGAAGAAGATCACAGCGGTTCGCCTGGGTTCGCCGGAGCTCGTCGAGGTCTCGGGGGAAGCGAGAGGGCTCCGGTGATGTGAAAGCATAAAGAAAGGAGGCTAGGAAGGCAAAGCGGTTTATAGAGGAATGATGACCGGGCGGGAATCGAGGCCATTGGCACTATTTCAAACAATTAAGGAAAGTGGACTACCTTGGGCCGCCTCGGTGTGAAGGGAATCCGAAAGCCCAGATGAGAGAATTTCGAAGCCTTATGAAAAACTCCGAAATTGGGGGGCATGTGTTAATGCCAAAATTTGGTATGATTCTTTACCAGATTCGGTTAAGGAAAAAATCACAGTCAACTAGCGGGAATTAATCCGAAGGAAGCCGAGTTTAGGAAGGGATCGTGAAGACCACAGAGAGGCAGTTAATATCTTATCTATTAATTAGGCAATGTTAGTATTTTTTTTCTTTTAGGAAACCTGATCTCGTGTCCGATCGGGTCTTATTAGTGTTTTCCTTCTGTAATTAGGAAATCGTGTGTCGTGTCCAATAAGGACTTGTATCAACTCGGGGTATAAATACGTATGCCCGAGTACCTTGTAGATGATAACACAAATCAATACAATTTCAGCGCATCGCCACCCTTTTTGACGGGTTCTTGCCTCTCGAGCCGGGCTGCATCGGTTAAGTTCGATCTCCTGTGAGAGGGTAAGTCTCGTTACCCCGACTATCGTATCGGCTAGGACTTCCTGGTTAGGTCCGATATTCTAGCCGGTCTACGGTAGTCAGCTTACCACGATGTATCTATTCTGTCTACAGCTGCATCAGTTAAGTTTGATCTCTTAGTCCGAGTAGGTATATCACATCACGCGTGCGTTGATTTATCAGCTTACTGGGTGTAATTTATCATCAGTTTGTGCTGCATCGGTTAGGTCCGACCTACTAAACTGCTAACGATAAGTTGTTCCTGCTAGGTTGATAGATTTTCACGCAAGGGTCTTATCGGAATGTATAGCCGATAAATTATCGTATAGTACATCACGATTGCATTAGATCTATCAGCTCATCGAGGTTCTTTTATCGCCATCAGTCTGTGCTGCATCGGTTAGGTCCAACCTATTAGACTAGTGTTAATAATTTTATCCTCGTTAAGCCGATGGGTGTCTATGCAATGTTTTATCGGAGTGTCTAGCCGATAATTTATCTTTTATTAAATAAAGCCGACTGTATTGTTTAATTGTTATTTTGTTTATCTGCACTGTTATCGTAGTCGGCTGGAGGGTAGTCAATTGATCTATTTATTTTGCCTACTTATGCCATCATCCGCTTCCAGTCGATGTATAAGTGCTTTAGTTCATATCGGCAATCGGCCGATGAAACGAGTCCAATTCGGCTTCCAGCCGATTGGCTCACTGGCCTAATATTTCTATTTTCTTGTCAATTGCAGGGTCAAATTGACTGGCACGCCTACGAACCTCGAATTTAGGACCTACACTAGAGTTAAGTAGATCTCCCAGGCCTTCGCGTGTCTAGTGCATCGAACCAGATCCTCAGCTCGTTCTCGACGCTACTGGTGATTTTCAGTGTCAACACATTTTTTGCTAGATAGGTACTCGAACGCTGTGCTAGCATAGGATTCAGCTGGTGACCCTCTTGGGGCATACCTAACTTGACGGAATTGTAGCCAAATAAGATACCCGAACCTCGCATTAGCATAGGATTCAGCTGACGACCCTCATGGGGCATACCCTATCCAACAGAGTAGTACCTGAGCTCCGACTGGTGCCAGAGGTCAGTTATTAACCGAATCAAGTACCCGAACCTCGCATTAGCGTATAATTTGGTTGGTGACCCTCATGGGGCATACTTTACCCAGTAGAGTTGTGACCAAATAAGGTACCCGAATCTAGCATTAGCGTAGGATTCGGCTGGTGACCCTTATGGGGCATACCTCACCCAGCCAAGTGGTACCCGAGCCCCGACTGGCACCGGAGGTTGGTTATTAGCCCACATATGGAGCATAGCTAGGGAAGATAATGTCCCGACTAGCGCAAGTACTCGGTTAGTAACCCTCATGGAGCATTCCAAATGATTCTTGAAGCGTTGCACTCCAATTGTATCTTGGTGGACTGGTCCAGTCCCCGAGCGTAGGAGATAGGTTCCTAGCCCTGAGTTCCTGTCATGCGTATCCGAAACTGGTTCTGCATTATAAACATATCAGATGAGTAGCATCTGATGATGAAACCAATCATCCGAATAATATTTATGTATTTTACAATATATGTAAATACGTGTTCTTCCTCCTATTGATATTAATTTCCCCGAGTAGTTGACCCCTTACGTTTAAGCACTCTGCCCGACTAGTGATAGCTCCTTAGCGTCAGGAGTTGGCTCATGGCTCTTTCCCAGACATGCGTTTTGGGTGACTTGAGTTCGTCTTTCATGGAGCAAAGTTTCACGGATCGTAATTTATGCTACTCGAGTACTTTTGCAATCATTTAAGAGCAAAATCAGAAAAAAGTGCGGCTTGTACACCTATCAGGTGTAAGCGGCTGCGGCATTGGCGAGGCCAAGTGAGGAAATATTTATCAGAAAGTGACTTAGCTGTTCGGTATTTGGGAGTGGGGATGCCATCCTTGCGTTTGAGCTTGTGAGCCCCCGAACCTGTCGCTTGTTGTTCTGATAATCTCCAATTGTTGAAGGTCAAAGACGGTTGTGATCGACTGCCACAATGAAGCTATCTGACTTGTGTTTGTGGTTCCCAACTTTAGTCGGGGTCGCATCATCGGTGTTCTTCTGTTCCTTCTGTCAGGGGGCCTTTTCGTCATCATGGCCTCAGCAACAGCGTGGGCTGAGTTGGCGTACTTGTTTGCCATGTCGAATACAACCTTGATAGGTTGGGAGACTTCCGAGTGAATTTGGCGATGAATGAGGTGTCTTTGACTCCTTTTCAAAAAGCGGCGATGATGACCTCGTCCTTGATCTTTGGGATTGAGATCTTCTTCTCTGAAAACCTCTTGATGAAGTCACGAAGAGACTCGTTCTTCCTTTGATGCAACTGATATAGGTCGTACTCAGAAGATGGCCTCTCGTATGTTCCCTGAAAGTTAGCGATGAAGCGTTTCCGGAGTTCACCCTAGGAGCCAATTGATTGCTTGGGAAGTCCCATTAGCCATGTCCTCGCCGAGTCGGCTAGAGTGACCGGGAGGTACTTAGCCATGGCTTTGTGATCTCCTCCGGCTGCTCGGATCGCCAGAGTCTAGACTGTGAGCCAGGACTCGGGATCGGTCTTCCCGTCGTATTTTTCAATTCCAGTCGGCTTGAAGCCTGAGGGCCAGTCGACTTGTTGCAACTCACAGGTGAAGGCCAGTACTTCATCTTCATGAGGACTCCTACTCCGACTACGGTGGCAAAATTGCTTGTGGTGGAGGCTGAAGTGCTCGTTCTTGTCTTCGAGTCGACGTTGCTCGTCTTCCTCTCATTCACGGCGCCAAGCATTGATGTCCTGCCGAAGATCACGCCGTAGTCGTCCTCGAAGATCCTGATTGTCCCGACGGTCACTTTGACACCGTCGTTTGTTGTTGGAGTTGCCGAGTGACGTCTGGCGTGACCCCGTGTACAGCTGACTAGAGCCGGCTACTCCGCGTCATGTTGAGGGGGATGAGACTACCGCTGGGGAAGCTGACCAGCTGGTCGGTATGAGAGTGTCACCCGACTATTGGCACTACTGGCATGCAGCAACAGTGATCATAGCTTTTATCCTTGCTATAGTCGAGGTGGCCGGATGATCAGGCCCAAATAGGAGCGTGTCCAGCAGAGTTACAGCAGCTACGACATTCTGCTGCGGCATGACGAAGACATCATGGTCACCGACTCATGTCTGGAGGATTTGTTGCTAGGTGGTTCACCCAGCCCTGCGTAGCTCATCGTTGCGGGAGTTGCATTCGGCCTCCTGTTGTTGTTGTCGCAGTTGACGGGCCTCCTCATCTTGCTGCTCGCATAGTCGACGTGCCTCTTGAGAGGGAGTGTCACCCTTGGACGCCATGAAGACTTCGCGGGGCAAGAAAAGGCTTGCCAAACTGCTGTTCAGACTGCTATCTGACTTAGAGTCGGAATCTGAATAATTGATCGGTGTGATCACAACCCCGACCTCCCTAGATCCAATCTCAGGCGGCTCTGGGCTGCGTCCGAATTGAACCATAGGGGATTGGGTCTATCGCGTCGGATGTAGATTGTAGATGTCCGTGGCGTTGCCGAGTCTACACGGGAGATTGACGATCTCCCCCCTTCCTAGCCCGATCCCGGCCGGCTCGAGGTCGAGTCCAAGTCGAACACCGAAGGGGAGAGTTGTCCCGTGACCCGGGCAAGTGGAAGATTGCCACAGCAAGTCAATGATGGTCGCTGCAGCATCGTGTGGACCGACTGGCGCGGAGTCGACTGGTTCCCCGGTGGATCAGATCGAGTCTGAGTCGGCCAGGGTGAGTTTGCCGCACTTGTCGGCGACGAAGTCGAGGCTTCCGAACGTGATCGTGTCTCCGGGGGAGAAGCTGGTGCCATCGACTCCGGTTGTTGAATCCATCGAGCTTGATGAGATTGATCTTGGCGAAGCCCCTACCTGGCATGCCAACTGTCGATGTTTTACACCGGCAAGAAGAATATAGGGCTACTCGTCGGATCGAAACTCGATGGACTGCAAAGGAACACAGGGAGTTTATACTGGTTCAAGCCATCGATGTGAGGTAATACCCTATGTCCAGTTGTGATGTATTCCTTTGAGGATGTATGGTGGTGGTTCTGATGAACTTGCCATCACGGAGCACCCTGCCTCCCCTTATATACTGGGGGACAGGGGTACAAAGTAAGAGTCCTAGTCAGACTATGACCAAGGGATCTCCTCTTAGAGATATAACCTACCCGACTAGGACTGTATATTCCTTATCGTACAAGGCTAAGTCTGCCGAGCTCTATCATATCTCTAATTACAAGGCTAGGCCCATCCTCTGTCCGAGTGGCCCATATGCTTGTCATGAGGTACCCGGGGCCCATGGCCTCCACATTTATTTTGTATGGAAATAAAAATGAGGCTTGGTTTCTTTCTCTGTTTCAATGATATATTTTTTGCCAACATGGATTCCATGTGCATTATTGTACTCTGGTTGCATGCACTGTGGTGTTTATTTTTCACTAGTAATTGTGCACGTGCAAGGCACGTTTTTTCAATATATATTTAAAGAGCAGTAAAAACGGAAAGAAATACTCCTTGCATAGCAGCAAGCAACTATAGTTAGATCTAGACACATTGTTCTCACTCACATGACAGACTAGTTAAAAAGCCAATTACATCACAGACCAAAACATTGAAGAGCAGGCTGATTGCTTTCCACAACATAATAGTAATTCACAAGCAAAATATGTAGATTCAATATCAGTTTGTCAACTTAAAGGTTGATAAAACTTTCAGGCCAAGGTTCTTTAGAAATACATGAACAACATCCTCTAAAAAACATGATCAACTTTTAGTCACACAACATGACTAAAGCATCCTGTTTATGGTTCTAGAGAAGACAAAATTGGTTTGGTGAACTTCAGTATTTGCTTGAAAATCTGAACTTTGCATAACATTGTGATGTCCTATGAGCATCAACTATCTGTCTTCTCCCTTTACTTCCTTCACTCTTCTTCCAATCCTTTCATCATTCATGCTGTTTTTCGTCGAAAAAAATCCTTTTGGCATTACATTTCCTCTCCCACACTGTATAAATGTCACACCCTGAGTTCCCTTAAATAGAGTCACACAAAATATATTAAAGAAAAAGCCCCAAAGAAATTATTTTAAAAGCCCTAGGGAATTAATTAAGTAAGTAAAATGCAAAATAATAAATTATTAGGGCTAGAAATATTTTTCCTATATTCTCCTAGCCAAAATACACTAACAGGAATTTTACTGGAATTTTTAGAGCACTGGAAGTATTTTTAATAAATCAAAATAAATTATCAAAATTAAAATCCTACTGGAATCTCTTTTTCTTTTCTTTTTCTTTCCCTTTCTCTTTTTCTTTCTTTTTCCTCCCGCCGGGCCATTGGCCCAGTCCTGTTCCTCGGCCTGCCACAGCCCACACCACGCGCGCCTCTCTGTGGACCCCGCCGGTCAGCGCCTGCTCGACCGCGCCCCGCTTACCCCTCACTGCCAGCCGGGGCCCACCTGTCAGCTCACTTATCCCCTGCGGCCCCCTCGCCCTCTCTCTACCAACAAGGCCCCGCCTGTCGGGGAGCCGTTCCGCCTCTTCGCTCTCCTCCTGCTGAATTGTGGGACCGGGGCCCACACGTCAGACTCGTCTTCAACCTCTAGCCGAATCGGTTGGAGGGGATCTGCTCACCCCGCCATACGATTCCGCCTCAGCCCACGTTCTCCCACCCTCACACATGGTTCAAATGACGCGAACGCGGTTGTCTATCTAGTCCCCTACTCCGCTTTCTTCACACATGTCCGCGGACGAATTTCTTCGATCCCGCCATCGCCACCGTCCCACTTCCTCGTGAAATTCAGCCAACCCGGCCAAGAACTCCCGCAGCCGAGTACATAAAAACCCTCCCCGTGCTCCGTCCTCACTTTCCCCTCAGTTGCCCCCATCTGCCAAGTACTCTTGTCGATGTTTTACACCGGCAATATGATTATAGGGCTACTCGGCAAGGGGAAACTCGGTGGATTGCAAAGGAACACAAGGAGATTTTATACTGATTCAGGCCCTCGATGTGAGGTAATACCCTACGTCCAGTTGGGGTGGTATTCCTTTGAGGATGTGTGTTGATCAATGATCTCATGCCCTCAGGGGGCGCCCTGCCTCCCCTTATATACTGGGGGGCAGAGGTACAAGATAGGAATCCCGGCCAGATACAGCCAAGGGATTTCCTTCTTAGAGATAAATCTTACCCAGCTAAGACTGTATATTCTTTTATGTACAAGGCAAAATCTACCGGGTGTTACTATATCTCTAATTACAAGTCTTGGCCCATCCTCTATCCGAGTGGCCCATATGTTTGTGATGAGGTACCCGGGGCCCATGGCCTCCACAGTAGTCCTTGAGACCTTCATAGTTGAGTCACAGCTGATGCCGAGTTCTCGTCCTCCACGGTGAAAATTGCCCGAGTGCATTGCTCCCAAGTACTCTTTGTCCGAGTGCTTCTTCTTCCCAAGTCCTACTTCATATCAGCTAGCAGTGAGGCTATGAAGGGCTTCATGTTGGTGTATGAATAATGTGTACCGAATAGGCGCACCTATTAGGTGTAGCCATCGGCTTTGTGCTTAATTGTGAAGACAATTAAACATAAAGTCAAAGATCTGTAACCTTGTAGTCTTTCCCGAGTAGATTACTACTGGTATATGAGACTCTTCGGTATCATGTTAACCGGAATATGATTTATAATCTTGCCGAGTAGCATGCCACTCGTATATGGGACTATTCAGCTTCATGTCAGCTAGAAAAAAGAAGTTTATAGTCTTTTCCCGGGTGGCGTCCCACTCGGGAGTTAGACTCATCAGCGTCTGTCACAGCCCGATTTTTTGGGAATTAAATAATTAATTAATAATTGATTTTCTAGAATTTATATTAAATTATAAAGCAAATTAATTAAGTAAAGTAAAAATGGGCAATAAAAACTTCTTTAATAAATCATGGTTGAAATTATTTTTAATAAATTTGCTGTGTGTAATTACACTCTCTGAAATTTTTTTAGATTTTTCAGAGCTCCAGGATTAATTTTAATACCACAAAGATCTATTTTAGTAATTATTTAAATAATTCCCAATTCCTTTTCTCGGGTCGATCTCTGCTCAAATCCCTTTGTACCTCTCTCGGGCTGTCGTTCCCGAATCTTTGATTCCCTGAAAAGTCCGACTCCAGAAAAAAAATCCCCAAAGTTCTAAATCCGAGTGTCTCAAATCTATTCCTTCCCTTTTTCCAAATATCCATAGTTCCTTTTTATTGAAATTTCCTTGGTCTCCACAAAAACCCAGGTCCTTTGAAATAAATCCAAATCCTCAAATACTTCAGAGTTTTTTCAATTTCTGGATCCCATAAAATATTCCCAAGATTTTCATTCCCGAAAACAAAACCAAAATATTCAAAATGTTTCCCTAAATTCCAATATTCCCAAAATTCTAAATCTTTCTACAATTTTCGATTTATAAATATTCCTCAAATGTATAAATTTCAATTTTCCAAATTTTGGAATTTTGCCAGAAAACCTCTCTCGTTTCCTTTCTTTTTTTTTTCCATCCTTTCTCTTATTTTCCTTTTCTTTTTTTCTCTAGTTCTCTCTCTCTCCTGTTTATCTCCTCCTTTCTTCTTTGCTCTCTCTCTCTCTGCATCTGCCGCTGGAGGCTATGGCCAGCCCTGAGCCAGCCCGGCCTACCGCGTCGCCTCCGCACCTGCGCCCGCCCCGGTCTGGTCTCCGCGCCCTCGGCCCATACCGCCGCTCCACCGCCCGGCCCAGTCCGCCGCGCCGCCGACCCGGCCTAGCCGGCCGAGTCCCGAGCCGTGCCGACGCCCCCACGCCTGCCGCCGCCGAATCCGCCAGCGCCGCCGCTCCCGTCGCCGCCCCGGACTCCCTCTCCTATAAAGCCGTGCCGCCGCCATGCCCTAGCCCTAGTCCTGCTGCTCCCTACCACCGCCGCCGCCGTGCTCTGCGCCCGTGTCGCCGCGCCGCCACACGTTGAGCTCGCCACCCCCGCGCCGCCTCGTCCTGCGCGCCGCTGCCGCCGGACACCGCCTCCTCCTGTTGCCGGTGAGCACCTACCACGCCGCCAGCGCCGCCGCCCCCCGTCGTCCTCCTTCGTCCACCACCGGTGAGCCGAAGCCGCCGCCCTCCTCCTCCTGCCCCTGCCTCCCGAGAGCGCCGCCGCCCTGCTCCGATCTCCTGCGCCTGCTCCTGTGCGCCGTCGCCGTCATTGCCTCTTCGCTCGCAGGTGAGAAGCCACTGGCGCACTGTCGTCTGTCGCCGCCATGGTTCTTTCGGCATCGTCGCCCATCCTCCTCTGCCTGTTGTTGCCGTCGCCATCGGTGCTGCATCGTCGTCGCCGTCGCCTCAGCTCTGCGTCAACTCTGCCAGCCGGCCGTCGCCTGCTCCTTCCTGGCCGAGCCGCCATCATCCTAATCGCTTCGTCGCCGGTCGTCGCTTTGCCCGTCGCCCTCGGTGGCCGTTGCCAGTCTTCCTCGGCCGATCCCCGTCCTTTTTCTATGACACAGCCAAAATATTCCCGTTAAACCAAAAATCCAGAGAATATTCTCGAGAATATTCCTTTCTAATTCTTTTCGGATTATCTCTGAATTCAATCTTCCGGAAGCCGTATCTTTTCCGTTTAAACTCCGATTCGAGCCGTTCTTCTTCCTAAATTTATCTAAAATTATAATCTACTTGTTTATGTGTTTTTATGTATTGTTTATTTGAAGTTTCTTAGGATTTATTATCATTTTACGTGTAGTTACGTATAATCGCTGTTTCGG
Source organism: Oryza meyeriana var. granulata (assembly GCA_003991445.1). Taxonomy (NCBI): domain Eukaryota; kingdom Viridiplantae; phylum Streptophyta; class Magnoliopsida; order Poales; family Poaceae; genus Oryza; species Oryza meyeriana. Next base: position 39,283 of record RYFJ01003891.1, on the reverse strand, counting down.
AAGATTGCGGAGTCTGCGGAAGAGTTCGGAAGAGCGTTTGAAGACTTTTGCGATTGCAAGGCAAGTCACACAACAATCTCCTTGAGCATGTTGATCCCATTTGTGAAAAGTATTTTATTTTAAAATTATTGCATGAAATGTTTTCGAATGACATTATATGGGTATTTATGTATTATCCAATATCCATTGATAATTATGGCCATTTTGATGTTGATATCTATACCTTGATACCCCGGGTAATAATACTGACTAGCTGGATGTTTACTTATTTATCTGGCTAGATTATTTAGGATTTGCTTAGCCATGCGTAGAAACTATAGTGACATATTATGTGGGAAATTATTCATTCATTCTGATTAATTAATGGATACTGGCTATATTTTCACGACAGTGAGTCGTAGCTGGTTAATTAATTATGTCAACTAAAATTTGACTAAATGGTGGGTTGTGAGCACCAGGGTTGGTGATGTTGCTAGCGGTGCTCATGACAGTTAAGGACCGGTTCGCGGACTACTTGTTGCGAAGCAACACTCGTGCTAACCACAAGCCAGCATGGGTAATGGTAGGATCTAATGTGTAGTACGTTCAACCGGGGTCCACCATGGTGTGTTGTGGCTGTGTCAATAAGACCACCATGGCTGCGTCAATAAGTCCATGTCTTGAGCGTTGGATCGTTTCCCTGACTCAGAACCCGATCAGTTCTGGCCAGAAACTGGTGGTCCAGTGGGTGGCTTCCTTGTTGTGCGGGTTACATGGAGGATCTTATCACAATTCCTTTCCGAGGTACCATGGTGGTATTAAGGCGCACAGTGATGTGTTGTGGAGTTGTGTCTTGTGGGTAAATTGGTACACCTCTAGCCAGAGTAAAACTATTCGAATAGCCATGCTCGCGGTTAATGAGCGGCCTAGCAATGTTTCTGTGATTAGTCTCATACTATTTAATAATGATGATAAATGATGGAATATTGATAGCTCCTATTTGGAGAGTTATGGTTTGGGCCTGAACTATGTTGGAGCATTGTTCAGTGGTTGATTCAATACTGGTTAATAATTTAACTACACTGTTTTCAATGATTTTAAGTGCAAATGTTTTAAATGCTGTTTTACGCAAATAAGCCATATTATACCTTTCCTTTGGTATCCTGTTGCATTACGTTGCATTTCCTAGTGTGGCTTGTTGAGTACGATGGGTGGTACTCAGTCTTGCATTATTGCAATCTTTAGAGTGAAGCTTTGCGAGGAGGAGAAGTTTGGTGTTTGGCTTATACCCTAGTTGAGCTGCCTGTGGCTTGGAGCTGAAGCTACGCTAGTTGCCGTTCTGCTGCTATTTTCTTCTGTGTGAGGACTAAGTGCCTCTGTTGTAAGTATTTATCGTTATTTCGTTTTGGTTATGTTTATCAAATTGCCGATTTGTGTACCTCGGCTGATTCCTGGACGAGGATTTATTGCACAAATTAGCTTTGGAAATTCTGGTGAATTTCTGGGCGTGACATGTCAGCTAGAAAAGATATTTATAGTCTCTCCCGAGTAGTACACTACTCGGAAGTTAGACTCTTCAGTTTCATATCGGCTGGAATAATGTTGCTAATGGCAACTAGTGGTCAAGCATGTAGGCCAGGTACCACTTTATGAAAATTAATCCATTGCGTGGTTAGGTGTACTCAAGAAAGATACCTGCATCCCTAATTTTAATGAAGACCAGCTTGTGATCCTTATAAGGATATATCCTCGATACCTGGTGGATAAGACAGATACCCAAACACATGTGTTTAGCAATTAGGCCTTTATGAAGCATATTTGTTTACCTCATCGATTCCTATTGGTAGCATTAGCACTGCGATTCTAACCCAGCCTGCGAGCGGCCCATATTGAGCGTGCTACTGTAGGAACTCATATCTTGGTGGCCCAATGCCGAATGTGTAGGCCCAAGCCCATTTAGTCGGCACAGGCTCTATAAGGGCTGAGGGAGAGAGAAAAGATTCCTCTATCTTCCCCACATGACCAATCATTTCGTCTTCCTAGCTCCACGCCGAAATTTCGCTTCCCGCTCCACTAGGGTTCGCCATTGCTTGCTCCTCCCCACCGAAGCTCGAGCGATTCCGCATCCATTTGTCCACTCCAAGCCCCCGACTATATTTCCCCCAAATCTCTTGTCCCCCCAGCCATGCCGAAGGTGCCGGATTCCGTTGGGGCGTCGGATGAAGGGTGGCCAACCTCGGATTGCAGGCGGTCAAAGCTGGAAAGATTGGAGAAGTCGCTGCGGCTGCAAAGTCGTGATATTATCTACTAGCGCCCGGCTGAGGCTGAGTTGGTTCTAAATCCCCAATCCGGCAAAACTGTTGTTTTTGGTTCTTTCTTTGACCGGGGTTTGATTCTCCCCTCTTCCGAGTTCTTCCACCGCCTTCTTAATTTATACGGATTGGAGTTGGTGAATCTAAATCCCAACTCGATCCTTTAAATCTCAATATTTGTGACTCTCTGTGAGTGCTACTTGGGTGTGAAACCCCACCTCAACTTCTTTAGGCACTTATTCCACATAAAGCCCCAACCCTCCAAAAATAAGGTTCATGTGATTGGGGGGGCTGGCCTTCAGTTAAGAAGTGAGATGAAAAAGATATATATATATAAGTCTTTCTTGAAAGGTTGGCACAAGGAGTGGTTTTATTGTTCCGATCTGGTGCCCTCCTTGCCTGCATTCACTGGGAAGCCCCCGACGACCTCGCCAACTTGGTCATCGAACCCAACCTTTGAAGAGATGGGCCAGGTGCATCAGTTGCTGGCCAGATTGGCGAAGTTCAAGGAAGCCGGCCTGACTGGCCCTTGGGTGGCCAAGCGTTTCCTGACCCGGCGCATTCAGCCGCTGAAGTTGAGGAGCGAGTTCTGCTGGGACTATCAAGGGAAAGATGACCCCGACCGAGAAAGCCGGGAGGTGATCAGCCAGCAAGAAGTGGCTGAGATCTTGTTCACCTATTTCTCCAATGGGGTGACCGAGACCGAGGACGCGGAGCGTTGCATCGCGGCCTATAACCGGAACCGGCCCCGTCCCAAGGTAACGTCTGCTTCTCCTCTGTAATGAATGTTCGTAGACATGTATCTGTAATGGACCAGCATAGTGTGATGTATGTTATGGAATTGCTGAATTATTCGCAGTGGTGCAAGGGGTTCGATGATGACTCCCGCCCGTTGTTGGCCGCTAAATCAAAGAAGAGGCCGAGAAGTCCTTCTGCCACCCAGCCCGACTCCAAGAGAGCGGGGAAGAAAACTAGTGCAGACCGGGGCAAGGCGAAGGTTGTGAAGCCGAGCACCGCTGCCGGGAATCTGAAGATAAGGGACACCACCGGCGCAGCGCTTAGGCCATCGAGCCCCAGACCGGGACCTGTGCGATCGAGCTCCACGTCGTCGAGCCCAACCAGAGTGCCGCGAAGTACGAGGTTGACCACAGCGCCGTCGAGTACCCGAGCGCCCTAGCCAACCACACCTCGGACGAGGTCGACTCGGACGAAAATGCCGCCGCCGATTGCCGCGCCCTCGGGCCCGACAGCGAGCAGCCCTCCAGTGCCGGCCTCTGGATCTCCCAGACAGAAGTTCAAGTTTTCCAAGAGGTAGATCGTTCTGGGTCTTCCGAAAATTATGTTTATAATTGTGACGTCTTGATATTGGATACGTTGTACAGGAGGCGGGCTGACATTGATCTCAAGGAGACCACGCCGGCCACCCCCACTGTCAATCCTGCCCCAGCCGAGTCGGCGCTAGCGAGCACACCTACTGAGCCAGCGGCGGTCCCAGTTGCAGAGATTGAGGCAGCCCCGACTGCAGGGCCGCCGACACCGATCGACCAAGGGACGGTTGCCGGAGCGACTGGTCTAGCCCCTGAGCCGACGCTAGTTGTCGAAGCCGTCGCGGCAGCTCTCGAGCAAGCGCCCGTTGTTGAAGTCGCGGCTGTAGCTCCTGGGCCAACCCCCGAGGCTGCCGAGTTGGGGGCCAAGAGCCCGTCGCAATCGTGGTCATCGTCGTCGCTGCCTCCTCCTTTGGATAAGCCGGATCTCCCCAGGCTCGAGGCTCCTCCCCGCAAGTTCCCGCGGACGTTCCATTGGACGGCACCCGACGGAACCGCAAAGAGTTATAGGCACAACAAGGTTGCGGTGGAAAGGGAGTGTGAAAGCTTGTTGTGCACTACACTCGACGCGTCCCAGGGGATCCAGGTATGACCTCCATCATGTTGTAGTCTTGGCTATCTTGCTAATATGGGTGATCTGACGACTGGCTCTGTTTTGCTCTGCTTCTCCCCGAGTAGAAGCTTGTTGATCGCTCGGAGAGGATGAGCGAAGTCTTGATTCGGGTTGCCCCCTAGCTCCAAGAGTTGGACTAGCTCCGGGCCCTGAAGGCCAAAGTGGAAGGGTGCTGCCAGGAGAAGGAGTCTTGGTTGAGGGACGGTGTTACTCAGCTCAGGGCCGAAAATTGGGACCAAGCCAAAAAGATAAGAGGTAAGCCTCCAGGATGTATCTTTCTGACCAGATCCTTGGTAAATTCCTCCAGCTGTGTTGTTCCCGACTGCACGGTTATGCCTTGACTGCAACATCGAGTCCTTGACTAATCTGTCGTGCAGCCCTCGAAGCCGAGTTGAAGACCCGAACAGAGGAGGCGATCCAGCTGAAGGAGGCCACGAAAGCCAAGGCCGAGCTTGAAAAGGACAAGGCCGACCTAACTAAGGCCAAAACCGAGCTTGAACAAGAGAAGGCCGAGTTGAAAGAGGCCAATGCCAAGCTCGAGAATGGAAAGGTCAAACTGGAGAGGATCATAGCCAGATGGGAGGCCGACTATGATAGTAAGTCTCCCTTTTGACACTGACCTTAACCAATCCATTAATTACCCCATCTGTGGCTTTGCTTAACAAGTTTACTTGTTGGTGAACCCGGGTAGCTGCTAGAGCCAATTCCTAGGCCCAATTTCAGGCTTACGCAGAGGAGATAAGGGTCGTCAAGGAGTCACGGGAGGCCCTCCTCGGGTCCGTGAGAGGGCTCCTTGACATCGTGGATCCTCGCCCCGTGGGAACCAGCTGCAGCTCGATCGCCCAAGTGGAAGCGCGCCTTGAGGATGCACCGAGTGTCCTGAAAAGGTACTCGGATGAGCATGTCATTACCGGCATGGCCCGAACCCTTGCTATGACCAAGTCCCTCTACCCAAGGGTAGACGTCGAAGCCATCGGGGAGGGGTTTGCCAAGGAGACGACTCCCGAGGAGGCGCTGGAGCTGATAGCCAAGGCAAGGCTGATTGTAGAGATTATCACCAGAGATCTGGATCTGTAAAAACAGTACGTCATGCAGTCGGTGTATTGTGGTCTTTTGTAAAGACATGTGTAAATATATATGCAATGCCGCCAAGCTTTATTACTCAGTTGTCATTAGCTTTACTCGATTATATGGTCTACACCGAGTTAGTCTATAGGAACTTAATAAAATCGTTCACCGCAAAAAGCTATACTCGGGCAAACACGATAAAATCGTAGTGAAACTTCGTAACTTGAGTAACATAGGCTCGTATATCATTGACAAAGCGTATAAGATACATGCAGCCCCCGACTCACTACTTGGTTGAAACAAGCGGCGTAGTGAGTCCGAGTGGAACTGTACACATGGCAAAAGTAAGAAACTCAAGTATAGAAAGGACGTAGCTGTTCTATGTTCCATGAGTTGCTGATAAGGGCACAGTCTTCGGTCTTCAGTCGATGGGCGCCTGGCCGTGTGACCTTGGCTATAATGAACGCCCCTTCCTAGATTGGGGATAGTTTGTGCCTGTCTTTGGTGGTTTGTATTTTCCTCAAGACAAGATCTCCGACCAAAAAGGCGCGGCCACGGACATTGCGATTGTGGTAGCGACGCAGGCCTTGAAGATACCTTGCCGACTGGATTGTTGCGATATCCCTCGCTTCTTCCAACTGATCTAGTTCGACCAATTGGGTATTGTTGGAAATATCTTCCGAGTAGGCCCGGACTCGCAGAGAGCCGAACGCTAACTCGGTTGGTAGCATAGCCTCGGCACCATAGACCAGGAAGAAAGGGGATTGCCCTGTTGCCCGACTAACCGTGGTTCTGAGAGACCAGAGAACGGATGGAAGTTCTTGTACCCACCGGCCCGCATATGGTTGTAGTCGGTCGAATATTCTAGCCTTGATACCTTGTAAGACCATACCGTTGGCTCATTCCACCTGCCCATTGCTCCGTGGGTGTGCCACAGATGCATAGCAGATCTTGATGCCGAAGTCGTCACAGAAATCTTGAAACACGCCGCCCGTGAACTGAGTGCCGTTGTCGGTAATGATGCGGTTGGGGACTCCGAATTGGTAGAGTATACTCATAATGAAGTCCTTTGCTCGTGCCGCTGTTATGGTTGCAACGGGTTTAGCCTCAATCCACTTGGTGAATTTATCCACTGCAACGAAACAAGTGTGTGACCCTCCTAGCGCTTTCTTTAAAGGCCTGACCATGTCAAGCCCCCATACTGCAAAGGGCCAAGAGATTGGGATTGTTTGGAGTTCCTGGGCTAGGAGACTAGTTTGTCTTGCGTAGAACTGGCAACCCTCGCACGTGCGAATGATGTCTTTGGCATCTGTGACTGCTGTTGGCCAGAAAAATCCCTGCCGGTAAGCCTTTCCGACTAACGTCCTAGATGCAGCATGGTTGCCACATACGCCCGAGTGGATCGACTGCAGGATCTGCTTGCCCTCCTCTGTGGTGACACAGCGCATGAGGATACCGGATGCACTTCTTCGATACAGGTCTTCTCCCGATGAAGAAACTCTAGCTTCGACGTTTGATTCGTTCAGCTTCACTGCGATCTTCTGGGAGTTCATCATCCAGGAGGAATTTGAGAACAGGAGTCCGCCAATCTTGACATATATGCAGCACCTCATCTGTTGTCGAGGTAGGTTCGCCTCCCCGACTGGCCTGGCGCTGGTTTCTTCTTGACTGACGGCTCCATGAGTTGCTCAACAAAGATCCCTGTCGGGACCGCCACTCGCTTGGATCCCCTGTTTGCTAGCTCGTCTACAGCGTCATTGTATTGTCGTAGGACATGTGTTATCTCCAGCCTGTCGAACTTGTTCTCCATCTTGCGGACCTCCTGACAGTATGCCGCTATGGTATCGTCGAGACATGTCTAGTCCTTCATGACATGGTTTACCACAAGTTGGGAATCTCCTCGCACAACCAGTCGACGGATGCCGAGTGATATAGCGATGCGGAGCCCATGGATGAGTGCCTCGTACTCGGCGATGTTGTGGGAAGCCGGGAAGTGGATTTGTAGGACGTACTTCAGTTTTTCACCGATGGGGACGTCAGTACGACTCCTAGCCCCGGCCACCGCCGATCCATAGAGAAACCGTCGAAGTACATTGTCCAGTACTCTAGCTTCGCTGTTGATGCCGGCATGTGAACTCCTGTCCACTCGGCCAAGAAGTCGGTTAGAGCTTGTGATTTCATTGCTGTCCGCGGCTGAAAGGTGATATCGGACGCCATCAACTTGAGCGCCCATTTAGCGATTCGGCCGGTGGCCTCATGGTTATGCAGGACGTCCCTGAGTGGAAACGATGTGACCACTGTGACTTGATGTACTTGAAAGTAGTGCACCAGCTTCCGGACAATGATGAGTAGGCCATAGAGCAGCTTTTGGACCTGCGGATATCTCGTCTTCAAGTCGGCAAGCATCTCGTTGACAAAGTAGACTGGCCGTTGGACTTTTTGGATGTGACCCTGTTCGAGTCGCTCGACCACCAGCACCGTGCTGACTACCTGAGAAGTTGCCGCCAGATATAGCATTAGCGGTTCTTGGGGCATTGGTGACGCCAACACGGGGGGATGATGTGAGAAATTGCTTGAAGTCTTCGAAGGCTTGCTGGGCTTTGGGAGTCCATTGGAAATTGTCTGCTTTCTTCAGTAGCTTGCAAAAGGGCATACCCCGTTCGCCCAGTCGGGAAATAAACCAGTTGAGTGCCGCCATGCAGCCTGTCAGCTTCTGGACATCCTTCTGGTTAGTCGGGGGAGCATATCATGTTTTATTACTTTCCCGGGTTGGCCCTCGATGATGCGACATGAAGCCGAGTTTCCGGGTTGGCACACCGAAGGCACACTTGTCCGGATTCAACTTCATCTTGAATCTTCGAAGATTTTGGAAGGTTTCTTCAGGTCAGTGATGAGGTCTTCTTTGGGCTTGGTCTGATCACCACGTCGTTCGATGGAGGCTTCCACGTTGCGCCCGATCTGAGTGTGTAGACACCGCTGAATTGCGCGTTGATACGTTGCTCCAGCGTTTTTCAAACCGAACGGCATAGTGATGTAGCAGTACGCACCAAACGGCGTGATAAAAGACATCTTGAGGCAGTCTTCCTCCTTCAAGCTGATTTGATGGTATCTCGAGTAGCAGTCAAGAAAGCTGAGAAGTTCACACCCTGCCGTTGAGTCCACCACCTGGTCTATTCTTGGTAAACCAAATGGGTCTTTGGGGCACGCCTTGTTGAGATCGGTGTAGTCGATGCACATGCGCCATTTACCATTTTTCTTCCAACCAGAACTGGTGTTGAAAGCCAATCCGGGTGATAAACCTCTTTGATGAACCCGGCTGCGAGAAGCTTGGTTATCTCCTCCCGAATAGCATCTTTATGGTCTTGAGCGAAGCGCCGCAGCCGTTGCTTGACTAGCTTGGCGTCTGTTTTCACGTTGAGGGCGTGCTCGATCACCTCCCTTGGTACGCCCGGCATGTCGAACTGTTTCCATGCGAAGATATCTTTGTTGGTTTGGAGGAAGGTGACGAGCGCGTCTTCCTATTTGGGGTCGAGTCCGGTCCTGACTAGAGTAGTCTTGGAGGGGTCGGAAGGGTCTAGGGGGATCTTCTTCGTGTCAGAGTCCGCTGAAATTCCCGACTTCGCTGCTTTTTTGGCCGGAACTGGGTCTTCCTCGACTTCAGTTGTGACGGCTTGCTGAATGCTGTTGCGCCCGACTGCCGCCTCTTTGATTGAGCCAGTTTGCAACTCTCCTTGTCACAGGTGAAGGCTTGCTTGACGTCGCTGCGGAGGGAGAGGACTCCTACTGGCCCTAGCATCTTAAGCACCATATATGTATAGTACGGTACCGCCATGAATCTGGCAAGCGCTGATCGTCCGAGTATCGCGTGGTACACAGTCTCGAAGTCGGCGACCTCGAAGCAGATGTTTTCTGTGCGGAAGTTATCCCGCGTGCCGAAGGTTACCTGCAAGGTAATCTGCCCGAGTGGTGTTGAGGACAGGCCGGGGATTATCCCGTGGAACGGGCCGTACTCGGCCGCAGATCTGAGTGAGGAATCTTCATCTCATCCAGAGTCTTGGCGAAGAGGATGTTGAGCGCGCTGCCTCCGTCTATGAAAACCTTCTTCAACTTGATGTTCTTCACGACCGGGTCCAGGACGAGTGGATAGCGTCCCGGGTGTGAAACCCGATCTGGGTGATCTGTGCGGGTGAACGTGATTGACGTCTCTGACCAGCACAGATATTGGGGGTGTCTGCTGTGGAGATTGAGTTGATGTCACGCGCTGCTGTAAGCTTCTGCTTTCGCTTGGACTCGTAGGTAGACGGCCCTCCGAAAATGTGGTTGAGCTCGGCTTGGGGATCTTGAAAATCATCAGCCGGGCCCTGATCTGGCTTGTCTTTGTCCTTGTCGGCGCCAGATGATGAAGTCTGCTCGGAAGCAAACTTCTTAAGCATGAAGCAGTCTTTGGCCGCGTGCTTGCCCTTGGGGTGGAAGCGGCAAGGCCCATTCATGACTTCCTGGTAGTCGTTGTTGCGTTGGGGCCACGACCGAGTTCGCTCCATGTTGGCCACCTCGTTATCCGACTTCCGCCTGCGGCCGCCGGTCTTGTTTTGAGATGGCTCATTAGCTTTCGCCTTTTATTCTTTCTAACGGGACTCCTTCTTCTTGTCGAGGGCTTCTGCGACCGCTTCAGCCGAGTCGGCGTATTTGTTCGCCATGTCGAAGAGAGCTCGGACAAAGGATGGTGGCTTCCGAGTGAACTTCGCGATAAACGGGGCGTCCTTTACTCCCTTGCGGAAGGCGGCGATGACAACCTCGTCTCTGATCATTGGGATCTTGTTGCGCTTCTCAGAGAATCTTTTGATTAAAATCCGCGTAGAGACTCGTTCTTCTTCTGGTGTAGTTGATACAAATCATGCTCAGAAGACGGCCTCTTGTAGGTTCCCTAAAAGTTGGCGATGAACCGCTCCCTGAGTTCTCCCCAGGAACCGATCGACCGCCTCGGGAGCCCTGTCAGCCATGTCCTCGCCGAGTCAGCCAATGCGACTGGGAGATAGTTAGCTATGGCTTTGTGGTCACCCCCGGCAGCTCGTATTGCCAAGGTGTATACGGTGAGCCAGGAACTCGGGGTTGGTTTGCCATCATATTTCTCTATCCCTGTAGGCTTGAAGCCTGACGGGCCAGTCGATGTCTTGTAGCTCGTGGTAGTGAAAGCTGAACGCCTTCATCTTCGCCGCGAGGGCTCCGGCTCCGATTCACGGCGGTTAAAAACCACTCGTGGTGAGGCCGAAAGCGTTCGTTCTTGACCTCCAGTCGATGGCGCTCTTCCTTCTTCATGTTCCGGCGCCAAGCATTAATGATGTGACGGAGAGGTCACGTTGTAGGCCAAACTCGGAGATCTTGGTTGGGCCAGCGATCGTACTGGTGACGTCGCCCGGATTATCGTTGTTGGTGTCGCCGAGTGTCGTTTGGCGCGATTCCTCATGTGGCTGACTTAAGCCAGCCGCTCGACGCCGTGCTGATGTAGATGAGCCGGCTGCTAGAGAACCCGACCTGTTAGTCAGTATAATTGTGTTGCGCCTGACTGCTGTTGCTTGCTAACAGGCGGCAGCTTGTGATCATCGCCTTAATTTTGGCGATAGTCGGGGTGGCCTGGTGATCAGGCCTGAGTTGGAGCATGTCCAACAGAGTTGTGGCGGCCACAACGTTCTATTGTGGCGTGACAAAGACATCGTGGTCGCCGACTTTTGTCTGGAGGATCTGTTGCTAAGCGGTTCGCCAAGCCTTGTGTAGCTCAGCATTGCGAGCCTCGCGATCGGCTTCCTCCTGTTGTCGTAGTCGGCGTTCCTCCTGCTGCTCCTCTTGTAGTCAGCGGACCTCCGGTGGTGGTGTTGAAGCCATGAAGATCTCGCGGGACAGAAGGAGACTTGCTAGACTGGAGTCCAAACTAGTGTTCGAACCGTTATCCGACTTGGAGTCGGAATCCGAGTAATTCATCGGAGTGAGAACGACTCCGACCTCCCTAGATCCAATCTGAAACGGCGCTTGGCCGTGTCCAAACTGAATCGCAGGAGATCGGGTCTGCCGCGCGAGATGTAAATCTACGGCGCCGCTGAATCTATGTGGGAGATTGACGATCTCTCCCCCTCTTAGCCCAACCCGGGCTAGCTCAAGTCCTAGCGCAAGTCGGACACCGAAGGAGAGAGTTGTCCCAAGGCTCGGCAAAGTTGAAGATTGCTGCACTGGATTGATGATAACTGGCGCAGCGTCTTGTGGGCCGGCTGGCGCGGAGTCGGCTGGTTCCACGGCCGATTGAATTGGATCTGCGTCGGCCAAAATGAGATTGCCGATCTGGTCGGCGATGAAGTCGAGGCTTCCAAAGGTGATGTGTCTCCAGGGGAGAATTTGTCGCCATCGACTCTAGAAGTAGAATCCATCAAGATTGCTGGTGTAGATCTCGCCGAAGCCCCTACCTGGCGTGCCAACTGTCGATGTTTTACACCGGCAATATAACTATAGGGCCACTCGGCAAGGGGAAACTTGGTGGACTGCAAAGAAACACAAGGAGATTTTTATACTGGTTCAGGCCCTCGATGTGAGGTAATACCCTACGTCCAGTTGTGGTGGTATTCCTTTGAGGATGTGTGTCGATTTATGATCTTCTGCCCTCATGGGGTGCCCTGCCTCCCCTTATATACTGGAGGACAGGGGTACAAGATAGGAATCCCAGCCGGATACGACCAAGGGATTTCCTTCCTAGAGATACATCTTACCCGGCTAAGACTGTATATTCCTTTCTGTACAAGGCAAAATCTACCGGGTGCTATTATATCTTGTCACGCCCAGAATTTCCATCCAAAATTCTGGAGTTTTATCGTGTGTAAACCCTTGTCCAGGAATCAACCGAGGCACACATGACAAAATTGATCATCAAAGTAATTGTTTACATAGCGTAAGCATTTATTACAGAGGTGAATGGTACCTCTCAATACAATAAGGTTCTAGCAGCGGATAAATAAACAACAGCGTGACGATTCCCACTCCACGCACTTGACTGGGCTCCCTCTTAGTCCTCCAGGTAATCCTCTTCGCTGTAGTCCTCCTCTGAATGATTGTTGATTGCAAGGTGAGCATATGACATACTCCGCAAGCCACAGAGCAAGTATGCAAGTGCACGGGATAACAAAGGATGACATAGTATGGCTCAAGTTTACATAAAAGCAAGTAATAAAATATTTGAGAGAGTAATAAAACAGTAATTAAATAACAGTATTAATCAACGCTATACCGCTCACCAAAACGGTATAGGCCCAACCACTCCAACCTAGAGCTACACATGTTCCACTGTTCAACCATTAGATTTAAATAGTGTGGGACTAATCACAGAAACATTGCTAGGCTCGCCCTTAACCGTGGGCACGGCTATTCGAATAGTTTTACTCTGGCCAGAGATGTACCAATTTACCCACGAGACACAACTCCACAGCACATCACTGTGCCCCTAAATACCACCACGGTATCTCGGAAAGGAATTGTGACAGGATCATTCATGTAACTCACCCAATAGGAGAGCCTCCCGCCGAACCTCCGGTCTCCGGTAGGTGTGATCAAATACCTCCCCACAAGACGGTCCGACGCCCGAAGCATGGCCTTATTGGCACTGCCATGTGTGGACTTATACCAGCCACAAACACGCCCTGGAGCCTCCTACTGAACTCGGCACACTTCAAACTCCTGCTACCCCATACTAGCTTGTGGTTAGCACGAGTGTTGCTTCACAACAAGTAGTCCACGAACCGGTCCTTAACTGTCACGAGCACCGCTAGCAACAAACACAACCCTGGTGCTCGTGACCCACCTTTTATTCAAGTTTTAGTGGACCATTAAGTTGTCCTTGTACGACCACGTCGTAAAGGGATCATCATTTTATGTGACTAAATAATAGTATAGAAATTATTATGACAACCCATAAGTCATTCTATTATTTGCTAGGCGAGGCTAAGCAGGGTCCTAGAGTTATTCTAGCTAACCAGTAAATAAAGATAGCTAGTCAAAATTATCCCATAGGTACAATGCCATGTGATCAAATCAAAGGGGCCATAAACAAAGGTTAGGGTTTCCCTGTCCCGATGACATTCCAAAATAAATGCAGCGTTGAAAGAAAACATAGCTTTAATCATAGGAACAATATGTTCAATGAGAAACAGGAATCTGTGTGACTTGCCTTGCAGCTCTACACAGTCTTCGACACCTGCTTCGACAAACTGCGTCTCTTCCTGAACGTCGGTAGCTATAGGCAAATAACAAAACAAGCAAAAACAATACATCAACACACATGAACAGTATAATATTATATTTTTAATGGATAGTTCATGATTTTTAGAGAAATTAGAGACTTGAACGACCTCAATCCGAGTTCGTATGAATTAGTTATGATCTTTGGAAGTTTTAACCCTTTTATAGCCTATTTAAAAGAATTAACTGATTTATTGCGTCATAATCGAATTAATTTTATTCGGAAAAAGGCATTTATGACGTCACAGGAGAGAGGGGGCTCTCGGCTGACCAGTGGGGCCCACTGTCAGTGAGAGGGAGGCATCGGGCCCATGGTGAACCGAGTCCACCGTGGTCCACGAGGGAAAAACGACGGCTGGGATTCTAGGGTTTTGATCAGATGGGTACAATCTCGCCACGTGTCAAGGTGATCTCCCTACGATCGGTCAGATGGAAACTAACCGAAAAGATCTGACGGCCAATGTCGATCCCGATCGGATCGGCTACAGCGACGGCGGCGACGGCGGCGGCTCTGGACCCGATGGTCGACGGCGATCGGCGGCGCGGCGACACACGGCGAGAGCAGGAAAAGGTAAAGGAGGTCAAGGCGATCGTTATCGAAGGCGAAACGGCGAAGAACGGCTATGAAGACGGCCGGCAGTGAGCTTGAGGCGGCGGAGGGCTTCGGGTCTTCGTCGACGGCGGTGTTCTGGCGGCTCCCGAGGGCTACGAGGCGGCGGCCTAGCTTCAGCGGGACCCTACGAACCTAACCGAGGTGGCGACGACCTCCGACGGTAGCTGAGGCGACGGTGGCGCGCGGACGAAGCTTGGCGACGGCGGTGGAGCAAGCGCGAGACGTGGAGAGGCGGCTAGGGCTAGCTAGAGATCGATCTAAAGGGCGAAAATGATCCTAGGGGCTCCGAGCTCACTATTTAAGGCGGGGAGAGGCGGACTCCGGCTTGGACTCGACGGGTTTTGCGGTGGCGACGAGAGAGAGAGAGAGAACAGACTCGGGAGGCTTCAGGTTTCCGCTCCATGCGTGATCTGGCTCCGAATCCTTAGGGATTAGGTAGAGGGGGACAAGGGCTCAGTTTTCCCTCAACCGATTCGGAGAGAACGGGTCCGAGGGGAACGGATTTGCCGGAATTTGCGGCGGCGGCGCTCGGGTGCTACAGTGCCACCCGGCTGGAGGTAGGCGGCCCGCCTGTCGGCAACTGCAAGCGCGAGCACGGGTACGGGTGAGGGCGCGGGCACGGGTGAGGGCGAGGGCGCAGGCACGGGCGAGGGCGACTGCTAGAGCACAGTAATGGGCCGAGAATTGGCCCAGAGACTGTGAGGGGATTTTAAAAACCTTTTTCTTTTTATTTTACTGCTGTGAGCTTATTTATTTTGCCAAAAATGCTTCCCCTAATCAATTAATTCCCAGACAATTCTAGAAATTAAATAATTAAGCAAAGAATTTTATAAAATTATTTTTAAGCCTATTTTTCTTTAGATTTTTCCCTGATTTTATTCTTTTCACACATTGAGACTTTTAATTCCATTTCTAAAAATTCTTTTTGCACAATATTTTATATAGGGATAATTTCAGGGTGTTACTACCGCGCAGCCCAACCTATCCGACGGTTGGGCCCACTTACACATAGCACCCCACTTACACTTTCGTCCTCGCATCGTGTAAAAGGGTTAACCCGGAAGTGCTATGGTTGGAGGGACAAGGCCTTATAAGTTGGTTCAACTCTTGCTCCACTAGCAATGTGGTACTATTTATGTGCACATAGCACTCATGGACCATATCCTAATTGGGTCAGGATGTCACACACACCCTCCCTCAAAGGGCCTGGCGTCCCTGCCAGTCCAACTTACCCGCATAGCCTCACAGGCATATAGGCAAATGTCCAGGAACGCGCCCCCTCTCAGCACACATCCGTACGTCTAGTGCCGGTGCCATATGCCATGCCATATGCCTCACATAGAGCCCACATGCGTCATGCACCATATGCCCGCACACTGACTCGTACGCGCAACCGCGAGGGTCAGCTCTGATACCATTTGTAACAGCCTGCCCTCCAGAACCGCGTAGCCCAACCTATCCGACGGGTGGGCCCACTTACACATAGCACCCCACTTACACTTTCGTCCTCGCTTCGTGTAAAAGGGTTAACCCAGAAGTGCTATGGTTGGAGGGACAAGGCCTTATAAGTTGATTCAACTCTTGCTCCACTAGCAAGGTGGTACTATTCATGTGCACATAGCACTCATGGGCCATATGGGCCATATCCTAATTGGGTCAGGATGATACTAATTACAAGTCTTGGCCCATCCTCTATCCGAGTGGCCCATATGCTTGTGATGAGGTACCCGGGGCCCATGGCCTCCACATCGGCAACCTCACCTTGGCTGACTCAGACCAGATCCGATCGGCCGAGGAACCGGCCGACTCCGCACCAGTCAGCCCACACGACACCGCAGCAACCCTCATCGATTTGCTGCGGCAATCTTCTACTTCCCTGGGTCTCGGGACAACTCTCCCCTTCGGTGTTCGACTTGGACTCGGCCTTGAGCCGGCCCGGGTCGGGCTAGGAAGGGGAGAGATCATCAATCTCCCATGCAGACTTGACAACGCCGCAGACACCTACAATCCACACCTCACACGGCATACCCGATCCCCTACGATTCAATTCGGACATGACCCAGAGCCGTTCGAGATTGGATCTAGGGAGGTCGGTGTCATAATTACACCGATCAACTACTCCGACTCCAAGTCAGACGATAGTTTGAACAGCAGTTCGGACAACAGCTTGGCGAGCTTTCTCCTGTCCCATGAAATCTTCATGGCGTCCAAAGGTTCTACACCCACACAAGAAGCGCGCCGACTACGCGAGCAGGAAGAGGAGGAGGCCCACCGACCGCGACAACAACAGGAGGCCGAACATGAGGCTCGCAACGACGAACTACGCAGGGCCGGGTGAACCGCTCAGCAACAAATCCTCCAAACTAGAGTCGGCGACCACGACGTTTTTTCTACACCTCAACAGAACATCGTGACCGATGCAACTCTACTGGATACACTCTAGTTCGGGCCCAATCACCAGGCCACCCCGATGATAGCAAGGATAAAAGCCATGATCACCACTACTGCATGCCAGCAGCGCGAACAGTCGGGGGATACCCTCATACCGACTAGCCGGTCGGCTTCCCCAGCGGCAGTCTCGTCTGCCTCAACACGACACCGAGCGACCGGCTCTAGTCAGCTGCACACGGAGTCACGCCACACGTCACTCAGCAACCACAGTAATGCCCGGCAATGCCGACATCCAAACGACCATCAGGAGAACCAGGATCTCCAAGGCCAACTACGACGTGATCTTCGGTAGGACATCAACGCTCGGCGCTGCGAACGAGAGGAAGACGAGAACGAGCGCTTCGGCCTCCACCACGAGCGGTTTCGTCGTCGTAATAGTAGTCGGAGCCATCATGAAGACGAAGGAGTACCGGCCTTCATCCACGAGCTGCAACAAGTTGACTGGCCGTCGGGCTTCAAGCCTACGGAAATCGAAAAATACGACGGCAAGACCAATCCCGAGTCCTAGCTCACCGTATACACTCTGGCAATCCGAGCTGCCGGAGGTGACCATGAAGCCATGGCTAACTACCTCCCGGTCGCCCTAGCCAACTCAACGAGGACATGGCTAACAAAACTTCCTAAGAGATCAATCGGCTCTTGGGGAGAACTCCGAGAACTCTTCATCGCCAACTTTCAGGGAACATACGAGAGGCCATCTTCCGAGTACAACCTATATCAGTTGCATCAAAGGAAGAATGAGTCTCTTCGTGACTTCATCAAGATGTTTTCTTAGAAGAAGAATTCAATCCTGAGGATCAAGGACAAGGTCGGCATCGCCGCCTTTTGAAAAGGAGTCAAAGACACCTCGTTCATCGCTAAATTCACTCGAAAGCCTCCCAACTCCGTCAAGGCTCTATTCGACATGGCAAACAAGTACGCCGACTCAGCCCACGCTGTTGCTGAGGCCATCGATGACGAAAAGGCCCCCTGACAGAAAGAGCAGAAGGACACCGATGATGTGACCCCGACTAAGGTTGGGAATCGCAAACGCAAGTCAGACGACTTCATTGTGGCAGTTGGTCACAACCGTCTTCGACCTGCAACAACTGGAGATTATTAGAACAACAAGTGACATGCTCGGGGGCTCAAAAGCCCAAACACAAGGATGGCATCCCCACTCCCAAATACCAAACAGCTAAGTCGCTTCCTGATAAATGTTTCCTTACTTGGCCTTGCCAATGCCGCAGCCGCTTACACCTAATAGGTGTACAAGCTGCACATTTTTCTGTTTTTTTCTTAAATGATTGCAAAAGTACTCGAGTAGCATAAATTCCGATCCATGAAACTTTGCTCCATGAAAGACGAACTCAAGTCATCCAAAACGCGTGTCTGGGAAAGAGCCATGAGCCAACTCCCGATGCTAGGGGGCTATGATTAGTCGGGCAGAGTGCTTAAACGTAAGGGTTCAACTACTCGGGGAAATTAATATCAATAAGAGGAAGAATACGTATTTACATATATTGTAAAATACATAAAATTTATTCGGGTGATTGTTTTCATCATCAGATGCTACTCATCCAATATATTTATAATGCAGGGCCAATTCCGGATACGTGTGATAGGAACTCAGGGTTATGAGCCTATCTCCTACGCTCGGGGGCTAGACTGGTCTGCCAAGATACGCTCGGAATGCTCCATGAGAGCTACTGACCGAGTACTTGCACCAGTCGGGACGTCATCTTTCCCAGCTACGCTCCATGTGAGCTAACAACCGACCTTCGGCGCTAGTCGGGGATCGTATACCACTCGGCTGGGTGAGGTATGCCCCATGAGGGTCGCCAGCCGAATCCTACGATAATGCTAGGTTCGGTACTTTATTCGGTCAACACTCTACTGGGTAAGGTATGCCCCATGAGGGTCGCCAGCCGAATCCTATGTTAACGCAAGGTTCGGGTACCTTATTCGGCTAAAAACTGACCTCCGGCGCTAGTCGGAGCTCAGATATCACCCAGTTGGGCAAGGTACGCCCCATGAGGGTCGCCAGCCGAATCCTATGCTAATGCAAGGTTCGGGTACCTTATTCGGCTAACAACCGACCTTCGGCGCCAGTCAGGGCTTGGGTATAACTCCGCTGAGTTGGGTACGCCCCACGAGGGTCGCCAACCGAATCCTACGAGATTCGGGTACCTTATTCGACCACAACTCTGCCAGGTTGGGTACGCCCCATGAGGGTCGCCAACCGAGTCCTATGCTAATGCAAGGTTCGGATACCTTATTTGGCTATAATTTTGTTGGGTAGGGTACACCCCATGAGGGTTGCCAACTAAATCCTATGTTAATGCAAGGTTCGGGTACCTTATCCGGCTTTACCGAAGTCAGAGAAGACCTATGTCGTCAAAGTGCATCCAGAGTTCTCATGCACTGCGTCACACTTGAGGAGGGCAAGCAGATCCTGCGATATACCTACTTGGGCATCTGTGGCAACCATGCTGCATCCAGAACATAAGTCGGAAAGGCTTGCGGACAAGGATTCCTCTAGCTGATTGAGGTTACCGACGCTGGAGTACTCATCCTGACATGCGAGGGATGCTACTTTTATAGGGCTGCACTGGGTAGGTCGGTTTAGACCGGCTTATTCGGTAGCAGGTCACAAGATATGAGTTTCTACAGTAGCACGCTCAATGTGGGCCACTCGTTGGCTGTGTTAAAATCACAGTGCTGATGTTACTAACAGGAACCGATTGGGTAATCAGATATGCTTCATGAAGGCTTAATTGCTAAACACATGTGTTCGGGTATCTGTGTTATCTACCAGGTATTGAGAATATATCCTTATAAGGGTCACAAGCTGGTCTTCATTAAAATTGGGGATGCAGGTATTTCTCAAGTACACCTGACCACATATTGGATTAAAATTCATAAAGTGGTACTCGGCTTACATGCTTAGCCAATATTTACCATGAGCAAATATTTTTCCAGCTGACATGACGCTGAAGAGTCTAACTTCCGAGTAGTGCACTGCTCGGGAAAGACTATAAATAATTCTTCCAGCTGACATGAAGCTGAAGAGTCTCATATACGAGTGGCATGCTACTCGAGAAAGACTATAAATTATTTCCAGCTGATATGATGCTGAAGAGTCTCATATACCAGTAGTATACCACTCGGGAAAGACTACAAGGTTAAAGATCTTTGAGTTTATGTTTAATTATTTCACAATTAAGCACAAAGTCGGGGGCTACACCTAATAGGTGTGCCTATTCGGCGCATACTATTCATACTTCTACATGGAGCCCTCCATAGCCTCGCTGCCAGCTGACATGAAGCAGGACTCAGGAGAAGAAGCACTCGGACAAAGAGTACTCGAGGGCAATGCACTCGGGCAATCTTCACCGTGGAGGATGAGTACTCGGCATCAGCTGTGACTCAACTATGAAGGTCTCAGGGGCTGCTGTGGAGGCCATGGGCCCCGGGTACCTCATGACAA
The DNA here is from genome assembly GCA_003991445.1 of Oryza meyeriana var. granulata. Lineage (NCBI taxonomy): Eukaryota > Viridiplantae > Streptophyta > Magnoliopsida > Poales > Poaceae > Oryza > Oryza meyeriana. The sequence continues at coordinate 19,179 of RYFJ01003891.1, read as the reverse complement.
GCATATGGGTCACTTGGGTAGAGGATGGGCCTAGCCTTGTAATTAGAGATATGATGGAGCTCGGCAGACAACCTTGTACGATTAGGAATATACCGTCCTAGTCGGGCAGGTTATATCTCTAAGAGGAGATCCCTTGGCCATAGTACGGTTGGGACTCCTATCTTGTAACTATGTCCCCTAGTATATAAGGAGAGGCAAGGCACCCCCTAAGGGCAGAAGCATACGATCATCCCGATCGCCACAACCATACTTCCTCAAGAGAATATATCACAACTGGACGTAGGGTATTACCTCACATTGAGGGCCTGAACCAGTATAAACCTTTCGTGTTCCTTTGCAGTCCACCGAGTTTCGATCCGACGAGTAGCCCTATATATTTATTGCCGGTGTATAATATCGACAACTGGTGACCCTCATGGGGCATACCCAGCCTGGCAAAATTGTAGCTGAATAAGGTACCTGAATCTCATAGGATTCAGCTGGTGACCCTCATGGGGAGTACCCAACTCAGCGGAGTAGTACCCAAGCTCCGACTAGTGCCGGAGGTTGGTTGTTAGCCGAATATGGTACCTGAACCTAGCATTAGCGTAGAATTTGGCTGACGACCTTGATGGGGTGTACCTTACCCAACCGAGTGGTATCCGAACTCCGACTGGCGCCGGAGGTCGGTTATTAGCCAAATAAGGTATCCGAACCTTGCATTAGCATAAGATTTGGCCGATGACCCTCATGGGGCGTACCTTACCCAACCGAGTGGTATCCGAACTCCAACTGGCACCGGAGGTCGGTTATTAGCCGAATAAGGTACCCGAACCTTGCACTAGCATAGGATTCGGCTGGTGACCCTCATAGGGTGTACCTCACCCAGCAGAGTGGTACCCGAACTCCGACTGGTGCCAGATGTCAGTTATGGAGCGTAGCCAGGGAAGATGACGTCCCGACTGGTGCAAGTACTCGGTCAATAGTCCCCATGAAGCATTCCGAGTGATTCTTGAACCATCGCACTCCAAGTGTATCTTGGCAGATTGGTCCAGCCCCCAAGTGTGCGAGATAGGCTCGTAGCCCCAAGTTCCTATCACACGTATCCGGAACTTGCCCTGCATTATAAACATATCGGATGAGTAGCATCTGATGATGAAAAAAATCACCTGAATAAAATTTATGTATTTTACAATATATGTAAATACGTGTTCTTCCTCTTATAGATATTAATTTCCCCTAGTAGTTGGCCCCTTACGTTTAAGTACTCTGCCCGACTAGTCATAGCCCCCTAGCGTCGGGAGTTGGCTCATGGCTCTTTCCCAAACACGCGTTTTGGGTGACTTGAGTTCATCTTTCAGGGAGCAAAGTTTCACAGATCGAAATTTATGCTACTCGAGTACTTTTGCAATCATTAAGAGAAAAAACAGAAAAAATATGCAGCTTGTATACCTATTAGGTGTAAGTGGCTGTGGCATTGGCGAGGCCGAGTGAAGAAATATTTATCAGAAAGCGACTTAGCTGTTCGGTATTTGGAAGTGGGGATGCCATCCTTGCAGTTGAGCTTGTGAGCCCCTGAACATGTCATTTGTCGTTCTGATAATCTCCAGTTGTTGAAAATTGAAGACTGTTGTGACTGACTGCCACAATGAAGCCGTCTGACTTGCTTTTGCGGTTCCCAACCTTAGTCGGGTCATCATCGGTTTCCTTCCGCTTCTTCTGTCAGGATGCCTTTTTGTCATCGAGGGCCTTAGCAACAGCGTCGGCTGAGTCGGCGTACTTGTTCGCCATGTTGAATAGAGCCTTGATAGAGCTGGGAGGCTTCCGAGTGAATTTAGCGATGAACGAGGTGTCTTTGACTCCTTTTCAAAAGGCGGCGATGACGACCTCGTCCTTGATCTTCGGGATTGAGTTCTTCTTCTTAGAAAACCTCTTGATGAAGTCACGAACAGACTCGTTCTTCCTTTGATGCAACTGATATAGGTCGTACTGGGAAGATGGCCTCTCGTATGTTCCCTAGAAGTTGGCCATGGCTTTGTGATCTCCTCCGGCTGCTCGAATCGCCAGAGTGTAAACCACGGGCCAGGACTCGGGGTCGGTCTTCCTGTTGTATTTTTCAATTCCAATCGGCTTGAAGTCTGATGGCCAGTTGACTTGTTGTAGCTCGTGGGTGAAGACCGGTACACCTTCATCTTCATGAGGACTCTGACTCCACCTACGACAGCGAAACCGCTCGTGGTGGAGGCCGAAGCGCTCGTTCTCATCTTCCAGTCGGCGTAGCTCGTCTTCCTCTTGTTTGTGGCGCTAAGCGTTGATGTCCTACCGAAGGTCACGCCGTAGTCAGCCTCGGAGATCTTGGTTGTCCTGACGGTTGTTTTGATGTTGGCACCACCGGGCATTATTGTGGTTGCCGAGTGACGTGTAGCGTGACTCCGTGTGCGGCCGACTAGAGCCGGCCACTCAGCGTCGTGTTGAGGCAGACGAGATCGTGGTTGGAGAAGCCGACCGATTGGTCGGTATGAGGGTATCGCCCGACTGTTGATATTGTTGACATGCAGCAGCAGTGATCATGGCTTTTATCCTTGCTATCGTCAGGGTGGCCTGGTGATCAGGCCCGAACTAGAGTGTATCCAGTAGAGTTGCAGCGACCACGATGTTCTGTTGAGGAGTAACGAAGACATCGTGGTCGCCGACTTGGGTTTGGAGGATATGTTGCTGAGCAGTCCACCCAGCCTTGCGTAGGTCGTCGTTGTGGGCGTGCAGGCGTCCTGTTTCTTCCTCTTGTTGTTCTCGCAGTCGGCGGGCCTCCTCCTCTTGCTGTTCACGTAGTCAGCATGATTCCTGAGTAGGAGTAGAGCCTTTGGATGCCATGAAGATTTCTCGTGGCGGAGAGAAGCTTGCCAAACTGCTGTCCGACTTAGAGTTGGAGTCCGACTGAGAGTCGAAGTCGGAATAGTTGATGGGGGTGATTATAACTCCGACCTCCCTAGATCCGATCTCGAGCGGCTCTGGGCCATATCCGAGTCAAACTCTAGGGGATGGGTTTGCCGCGTTGGATGTTGTTTGAAAACATCCGCGGCGTTGCCAAGTCTGTAGGCAAGATTGACGGTCTCTTCCCTTCTTAGCTCGATCTTGGCCGGCTCAAGGCCAAGTCCGAGTTGAACACCGAAGGAAAGAGTTGTCCTGAGGCCCGGACAAGATGAAGATTGCCGCAGTAAGTCGACAAGGGTTGCTGCAGCGTTGCGTGGGCCGACCGGCACAGAGTCGGCTTGTTTCCTGGCCGATCGGATCGAGTCCGATTCGAACAGGGTGAGGTTGCCGAATTCATTGGCGATGAAGTCGAGGCTCCCAAAGGAGATTGTTTCTCCGGGGGAGAAGTTGATGCCGTCGACTCTCTTGATTGGATCGATCAGGCTTGATGTAGATAATCTCGACGAAGCCCCTACCTGGCGCGCCAACTGTCGATATTTTACACCGGCAATAATAATATAGGGCTACTCGTCGGACCGAAACTCAATAGATTGCAAAGGAACACAAAGTTTTATACTGGTTCAGGCCCTCGAGATGAGGTAATACCCTATGTCTAGTTGTGGTGTATTTCCTTTGAGGATGTATGATCGTGATCTTGGTGATCCTGATGATTCTCTACCCTCAAGGGGTGCCTTGCCTCCCCTTATATATTGGGGGACAGGGTTACAAAGTAGGAGTCCACTCGGACTACGACCAAGGGATCTCCTTCTAGAGATATAACGTGCCCGACTAGGATTGTGTTTTCCTTATCGTACAAGGCTAAGTCTGCCGAGTTCTATCATATCCCTAATTACAAAGCTAGGCCCATCCTTTGTCCGAGTGGCCCATATGCTTGTCATGAGGTACCCGGGGCCCATGGCCTCCACATCGATGGATTCGACAACCGGAGTCGACGGCGTCAACTTCTCCACTGGAGACACAATCACGTTCAGAAGCCTCGACTTCGTCGCCGATAAGTTCGGCAACCTCACCCTGTCCGAACCGGACTCGATCTGATCGGCCAGGAAACAAGCTGACTCTGCGCCGGTCAGCCCACGCAACGCTGCAGCAACCCTCGTCGACATGCTATGGCAATCTTCATCTTGTCCGGGTCTCGGGACAACTCTTTCCTTCGATGTTCGACTCGGACTCGGCCTTGAGCCGGCCAGGATCGAGCTAAAAAGGGAAGAGATCGTCAATCTCCCGTACAAACTTGGCGACGCCGTGGATATCTTCAAACAACATCTGACGCGGCAAACCCGATCCCCTACGGTTCAATTCGGACGCGGCCCAGAGCTGCTCGAGATTGAATCTAGGGAGATCGGAGTCGTGATTACACCAATCAACTACTTCGATTCCGACTCCAAGTCGGACAGTAGTTTGAACAGCAGTTCGGACTACAGTTTGACAAGCTTTTTCATGCCTCGTGAAGTCTTCATGGCATCCAAGGGCTCTACCGCCTCTCAAGAGGCGCGCCGACTACGGGAGCAATAAGAGGAGGAGGCTCACCAACTACGACAACAACAGGAGGCCAAGCGCGACGCTCGCAACGACGAGCTACGCAAGGCTGGGCGAACCGCTCAGCAAGCAATCCTCCAAACTAGAGTGGGTGACCACGGCGTCTTCGTCATGCCTCAACAGAACGTCGTGGCCACTGCAACCCTAGGATACACTCCAGTTTGGGCCTGATCACCAGGCCACCCCGACTATCGTGAGGATCAAAGCCATGATTACCGCTGCTGCATGTCAGCAGCACTAGCAGTTGGGTGACACCCTTATACTGACCAACCGGTCGGGTTCTCCAATGGTGGTCTCGTCTGCATCAGCGCGACGTCAGGTGGCTGGCTCTAGTCAGCCGCAAGCGAAGTCACGACAGATGTCTCTGGGCAACCCTAACAACAGCAATCGACGACCTTCGCCAGATCTCCAAAGCCATCTGCAACGTGACCTTCGCCAAGACATCAACGCATGGCACCACGAACACGAAGACGACGAGCGCCTCCGACTAGCAGTTTAACCGCCGTAATCGGAGCCGGAGCCCTCATGGAGATGAAAGCATACCGGCCTTCACCGAGGAGCTACAATAGGTCGATTGGCCGTTGGGCTTCAAGCCTACAGGAATCGAAAAATACGATGGCAAGACCAATCCCGGTCAATCAGCTTCTAGGGAGAACTTTGAGAACGCTTCATCGCCAATTTCCAGGGGACTTATGAGAGGCCGTCTTCCGAGCATGATCTCTATCAACGAGTCTTTTCGCGAGTTCATCAAAAGGTTCTCCGAAAAGCGCAACTCGATCCCAATGATCAAGGATTAGGTCGTCATCGCCGCCTTCCGCAAGGGAGTCAAAGACACCCCCTGTTCATCACCAAATTCACTCGAAAACCTCTAGCCTTTGTTAGGGCTCTCTTCGATATGGTGTAACAACCTGCCCTCCAGAACCGTACAGCCTAGCCCATCCGACGAGTGGGCCCACTTACACATAGCACCCCACTTACATTTTTATCCTCACTTCATGTAAAAGGGTTAACCCGGAAGTGCTATGGTTGGAGGGACAAGGCCTTATAAGTTGGTTCAACTCTTGCTCAACTAGCAAGGTGGTACTAATCAAGTGCACACAACACCCATGGGCCACATAGGCCAGATTCTAATTGGGCCAGGATGTCACACCCTCGATGATAAAAAAGAGCCCTGGCAGAAGTACAAGAAAGACAGCGACGAGCCAGCACAGAACAAGTCCATCAACCGCAAGTGGAAGTCGGACAGTGTGCTGGCTAACGTGGAGCGTACTTGGCCATGACCCCCGAGAACAAATGAGTACCAAAAAGTGATGAACAGGCCATGCCCCTTTCATCCAAAGGGCAAGCACACGGCCAAGGAAAGCTTCATGCTCAAGAAGTTTGTTTCCGAGCAGGGTTCAACATCTAGCGCCAATAAAGACAAGGATAAGCCAGATTCAGGCACAGCCGGCGATTACCAAGATCCCTAGGCTGAGCTCAACCATATCTTTGGAGGGCCGACTGCATACGAGTCCAAGAGGAAGCAGAAGCTTACAGCACGCGAAGTCAACTCGGTCTCTGCAGACGCCCCCCCAGTACTTGCGCTGGTCAGAAATGCCGATCACATTTGACCGCATAGATCACCCCAATCGGGTTACCCACCCAGGACGCTATCCACTCATCCTAGACCAGGTCATCAGGAGCATCAAACTGAAGAAGGTTCTCATCGATGAAGGAAGCGCTCTCAACATTTTGTTCGCCAAGACACTGGACGAGATGAAGATTCCTCGTTCCGAGCTATGGCCGAGCACAGCGCCCTTCCACGGGGTAATCCCTAGCCTGTATTCTACTCCACTCAGACAGATAACTCTGCCAGTCACTTTTGGCACGCGGGATAATTTCCGCACCGAGAATATCTGCTTCGAGGTTGCCGATTTCGAGACCGCGTATCACGCGATACTCGAACGGCCGGTGCTAGCCAAGTTTATGGTAGTGCCACATTATACCTACATGATGCTCAAGATGCCAGGACCAGCTGAAGTTCTTTCTTTTCACAGCGATGTCAAGCAAGCCTTCACCTGCCACAAGGAGAGCTACAAGCTGGCTCAATCTCAAGAAGCGGCAGTCGGGCACAACAGCATTCAGCTAGCCGCCACAACTGCATGCAAGGACACCAGGTTCCGGCCAAAAAAGCAGCCAAGTCAGGAATTTCAGCGGACTCTGAAACCAAGAAGATCCCCCTAGACCATTCTGACCCCTCCAAAGCTGCTCTAGTCGGGACTGGACTCGACCCCAAATAGGAAGACGTGCTCGTAACCTTCCTCTAGGCAAGTAGGGACATATTTTCTTGGAAACCTTCCAACATGCCTGGTGTACCAAGGGAGGTGATTGAGCATTCCCTCAATGTCAAGCCGGATGCCAAGCCAGTCAAACAACGGCTACGACGCTTCGCACAAGACCACAAAGATGCTATTCGGGAGGAGATAACCAAGCTCCTTGCAGCCGGGTTCATCAAAGAGGTCTACCACCCGAATTGGCAGGCAAACCCAGTCTTGGTCCAGAAGAAGAACGGTAAATGGCGCATGTGCGTCGACTACACCGACTTAAACAAGGCATGCCCTAAAGATCCATTTGGTCTACCCAGAATAGATCAGGTGGTGAATTCAACTGCGGGGTGTGAACTTCTCAGCTTTCTCGACTGTTACTCGGGATATCACCAAATCAGACGACTACAAGCATGGACAAGCTAGAGTACTGGACCATGTACTTCGACGATTCTTTACGGATCGGCGGCGCAGGGGCTGGCGTTGTGCTAACATCACCTACCGGCGAAAAACTCAAGTATGTTCTCCAGATTCACTTTCCGGCTTCCCACAACGTTGCCGAGTACGAGGCACTCATCCATGGGCTCCGTATTGCCATATCACTCGGCATCCGCCGACTGGTTGTATGTGGGGATTCTCAACTCGTGGTCAGCCAAGTCATGAAAGACTGGACATGTCTCGATGATACTATGGCGGCGTATTGTCAGGAGGTTAGAAAGCTGGAAAACAAGTTCGACAGGCTGGAGATAACTCATGTATTGTGACAATACAACAAAGTTGCAGATGAATTGGCCAACAAGGGATCCAAGCGAGAAATGGTCTCGACTAGGATTTTTGTCGAGCAACTACTGGAGCCATCAATCAAGAAACCAGTGCTTGAACAGTTGGGGGCTGAACCTACCCCGGCAACAACTAAAGTGCTAATCATCTCTCAAGATTGACGGACTCCAATTGTCAAATTCCTCTTGGATGACGAACTCCCATAAGATCGCAGTGAAGCCGAACGGATCAAACGTCGAAGCAAATCTTTCCTCGTAATCGAAGAAGACTTGTACCGTAGAAGCGCATCCAGAGTCCTCATGCACTGCGTCACACCCGAAGAGGGCAAGCAGATTCTGCAATCGATCCACTCGAGTATTTGTGGCAACCATTCCGCATCCAGGACGTTAGTCGGAAAGGCTTACAAACAGGGTTTCTTTTGGCCGACTGAAGTAACAGATGCTAAAGACATAGTTCGTACATGTGAAGGATGCTAATTCTATGCAAGACAAACATCTTCCAGGTCAAGAACTTCAAACAATTCCAATCTCTTGGCCCTTTGCAGTTTGGGAGCTTGACATGGTCGAGCCTTTCAAAAAAGCGCTAGGAGGGTTCATACACTTGTTCATTGCAGTGGATAAATTTACAAAATGGATTAAGGCAAAACCCATTGGTACCATAACAGCGGCACGAGCAAAGGACTTCATCATGAGTATTTTATACCGATTTTGGGTTCTTAACCGCATCATAACGGACAACGGTACTCAGCTCACTGGCATCGTGTTTCAAGATTTCTGTGACGACTTCGGCATCAAGATCTTTTATGCCTCTGTGGCACACCCACGGAGTAATGGGCAGGTCGAGCATGCTAATGGCATGATCTTACAAGGTATCAAGGCTAGGATATTCGACCGACTACAACCATATGCAGGGTGGTGGGCACAAGAACTCCCATCCGTTCTTTGGTCTCTAAGAACCACGTTAGTCGGGCAACAGGGCAATCCCCTTTCTTCCTAGTCTTTGGTGCTGAGGCTGTGTTACCAACCGAGTTAGAGTTCGGCTCTCCGCGAGTTCAGGCCTACTCAGAAGACAAGTCAAACGAAGACCGATTGGTTGAACTCGATCAGTTGGAGGAAGCTAGGGACATCGTAATTATCCAGTCGGCAAGGTATCTACAAGGCCTGCGTCATTATCACAGTCGAAATGTTCGTAGCCGCGCCTTTTTGGTGGGTGATCTCGTCTTGAGAAAAATACAAACCACCAAAGATAGGCACAAACTATCCCTTTGTGGGAAGGGCAGTTCATTATCGCTGAGGTGACATGTTCGGGCGCCTATCGACTGAAGACTAAAGATGGTGCCCTAGTCAGTAACTCATTGAATATAGAATAACTACGTCCTTTCTATATCTAAGTCTTGTATTTTCTCTATACATATGTATATAGATTTTTTTTTCTCTAACTCACTACATCGCTTGTTTCAACTGAGTAGTGAGTCGGGGGCTGCATGTATTATGTGCCTTGATTAATAAAATCCGAGCTTGTTTTATCTAAGTTATGAAGTTTTACAACGATTATGCTACGTTTGCCTGAGTATAGCTTTTAGAAGTGAATGATTTTTCAAGGTCCCATCGATCTACTCGGCGCAGACTATGTAATCGGGTAAAGCTAATGATGACTAAGAAAAAGCAAGTACTTGGCAGCATTGTACAGATATTTACAAATGTCTTTACAAAAGTTATATACACTGACTACATAATTGTTTTGTTTCTATATACCCAAGTCTTTTGCTATCGCCTCCACAATCAGCCTCGCCTGGCTGATCAACTCCAGTGCTTCTTCGAGTGTTGTCTCTTCGGCAAAACCCTCACCAATGGCCTCGATATCTACCCTATGGTAGATCGATTTTGGTCATGGCAAGGGTTTGGGTAACGCCTAGTTGAGCAGTTGAAACCAACAAGGCCTGTCCCTCCAACCATAGTTACTTCCTAACCCTTTTATCCTATGTGTAAGTGGGCCCGCGTTCGTTTGGGCTGGGCTGTGCGGTGGAGGGCAGGGTTTACCAAATGGTATCAAGCCGACCCTCGCGGTTGCGCGTCAGTGGGGGCATATTCATGTGGGCTTATGGATGGCACTGGACGTACGACGTGCGCTAAGAGGCGCGTTCCTAGACACTGTATGCGGGTAAGTTGGACTAGGTCCTTGAGGGGGGTGTGTGTGCATTCCTGGCCCAATTAGGATATGGCCCATATGGCCCATGAGTGCGGTGTGCCATGAATTAGTACCACCTTGCTAGTTGAGCAAGAGTTAACTTATAAGGCCTGTTCCTGTCCAACCATGTATTCCGGTTAACCCTTTTATACGAAGCGAGACGAAAGTGTAAGTGGGGTGCTATGGTGAGGCTCCATAATGTCAAGGAGCTGATCCACTGCTCCCCTTAGCCAAATTTCCTTCTCTTGGCTAGCCCGTTCCAAGTCGTCCTTGGTGACCTAGAGCTGGCCCAGTCATTGAAGATGAGGAGCGAGCTAGGTCAGGACCTTGTTCACTTTCTTCGAGCGGTTGATGATCTTCTGCTCAGAGCAAAACAGAGCAAAGCAGAGTCAAATGGCGAAATACCAAAATTAAGGAGAACCGTCGGGAACTCGACATGGCAAGATTTGCTACACACCTGAACTCCCCTAGATGCGGCGATTGCAGCACGAAGAAGAACTTCACGCTCCCTTGCCGCAGCTCGTTCATCATGCTCGTAGCTCTCCGCAACTCCCTCAAGGGATACCCAATGAAACGCTCTCGGGAAGTCACGAGGAGGGGCTTCGAGTCGGGGGAAGTCCACTTCATCTGAAGACGACGACGATATAAGGGCGATGGGGTCCTGGCCCTAGACTCAGTGACTGTTGGGGCTTCGGCGATTTGCTCAGGGGCTGGAGCAACAGCTTCAGCACTCCCCCCCTTGGTCAGCCAGCACTATTGGTCCTGCTGCCAGGACTGCTTCAACCTCCACAGCTAAGGCAGTCTCTGGCTCGGCAGACAAATTTTTTGGCGCTGGCTCGGCTGGGGACCAGCTGGCGTGGTCCCCTTGGGATCAATGTTGACTCACTTCCTGCATAATAAGTCAAGTATCAAGATACTATCACATCATTCAAAACTCTTGGAAGATTGAAGATAGTTTACCTCTTGAAAATCTTGAACCTCCATGAGGGAGCTCTAGACGATATTGGCAATGGAGAGCTACTAGCTACCGGGCCGATCGGCGCGGCAGTCGGTGGTGGAGCTTTGCCTCCAGTCGGCCCTGTTTCTGGCGCAACCGACTGGGGCGTCGAGCTACTCGGCGGCGCTGCCCTTGGGCTCGGTGTTGCTAATCTTGTATTAGTCGGCGTCGGCCTTGAGCTCAATGTGGCTAGTCTTGGACTCCGAGGAGAAGGCCTCGGGCTTGGTGGCCTAGGGACTGGACTGGCGAGGTCCTTAATCCTTAGACTCCCTGGTGCTGCGCTCGGCTTGCTTGTTCTCTTCTTGCTCGGATCCTCGATAGGTTTCTTCCCAGCTCTCTTAGAGCTGGGCTGAGAAGCAGAAGGACTAGCCGGCCTCTTCTTTGTTTTTGTGGCCGACAAGGTTTGGGAGTCATCATCAAATTCCTCACACTCCTGCAAATGTTTCAACAACATACATCATAAATTGGAGGATGATTCCAAACAAATGTCCCCAAATATTCATCACAAATGAATAGCAATGCCAAATCAACTGTTTCAAGTTACCTGTGGTCAAGGCCTTTTCTGGCTGTAAGCAGCAGTGGCGTGCTTGGCATCTTCGGTTTCCACAACCCCGTTGACAAAAAAACCAAGCAATGTGTCAGTCACCTTGTTCTTATCAGTCAAATCCAGGTATTCTTGGCTGGGATCATTCTTATCCTGGTAATCCTAGCCGAAATGGCATCCCAACTTTAGTGGCCTGGTGCGGCGGTTCAGGAAACACCTCGCCACCTAGGGACTAGTTAATCCTGAGTTCTTCAGTTGATCAATCTCCTCTATCAATTGGTATACCTGGCCCATCTCTTCGTAATTTGGCACGGAAGACCAGCTGGGCAAGACCAATGGAGAAGAGCCAGTGAAAGGGAGAAGAGAAGGTTCAAGATTAGAGCAATAGAACCATTCTCTATGCCCGCCCTTGAGGGAAGTTTTCAAAGGAACAGAGAGATAGATCTTCTTCATTTCATTCCTGAGTTGAAGACTAGCTCCCCCAAGCACTTGGACTTTACTTTTGGACGGCTGGGGCTTGATGTGGAATAAATACCGAAAAAGATTGAAATGGGGTTTAACACCTAGAAAACATTTGCACAATGTGGCGAAAATGGAGATTTGCAGAATGAAGTTGGGATTCAGATTCACCAACTCCAGTTGATAGAAGGATAGAAGTTGGCGAAAGAAATCCGAAGAGGGAAGGGCGAGACCGCGGTGGAAAAAAGAGGTGAAGGTGACAGTCTCACCAGATCGGGGCGCAGGAATAGATTCCCCTTCGGCGATGCGCCAATGAATGACTTCTCGTTGCTGCAGCATCAGTTGCTTCTCTAGATACTTCAGCTTTGTCAAGCCGCAGTCCGAGACCGGCCAAGCCTCCGCAGACACCTCAGGGATCTCTAGCAAAGCTCTCGGCATTGTTGGGAGTAAGAAAATTTGAGGAAAATGCTTTGGAAGGTTTGGGATGGATGCAGCGGAGCGGAATCACTCGAGTTTTGCATGGGAGACACTGGCTATGGCAAACCCTAGCGAGACACAGTGAAAAAGTTTCAGCGCGGAAGCTGGAAGGCAAAACGATTAGTGAATTAGAGAAGATGAGGGAATCTTTTCTCTCTCCCCCCGTTTTTATAGAGCCTGTGCTGATAAGTGGGCTTGTGATAGCTAATTTGGTACTGAGCCACAAGATATGAGTTTCTAAATAGCATGCTCTATAGAGCCGACTGCTGGTGTGTTAAAATCACAGTGCAGATGCTATACACAGAAACTGATTAAATAATCAAATATGCTTCATGAAAGCCTAATTGATGGACATATGTGTTCAGATATTTACATTATTTACTAGGTATTGAGAATATATCCTTGTAAGGATCGACAGCTGGTCTCCATTAAAATTGGGGATGCAGGTATTTCTCAAGTACACCTGACCACACATTGGGTTAAAATCCAAGATGTGGTACTCGGCTTACATGCTTAGCCACCAATTGCCATGAGTAAAAATTATTCCAGCTGACATGATGCTGAAGAGTCCACATACCGAGTAATATACTACTCGGGAAAGTCTACAAGGTTAAAGATCTTTGACTTTATGTTTAATTATTTCACAATTAAGCACAAAGTCGAGGGCTACACCTAATAAGTGAGTCTATTCGGCGCACGCTATTCATAGTTTTCTATGAAGTCCTTTATAGCCTCGTTGCCAGCTGACATGAAACAGGACTCAGGAGAAGAAGTACTTGGACAAAGAGTACTCGAGAGCAATGCACTCGGGAATTCTTCACCGTGGAGGATGAGCACTCGGCATCAGCTGTGACTGAACTATGAAGGTCTCAGGGGCTGCTGTCGGTGCCATGAGCCCCGGGTACCTCATGAGAAGCATTTGGGCCACTTGGACAGAGGATGGGCCTAACCTTGTAATTAGGGATACAATAGGACTTGGCATGCATAACCCTGTATGACAGGAAAAAGATATAATCCTAGTCGGGCACATTGTATTCCTAGAAGGAAATCCCTTGGTCGGAGTCCGACTAAAATTCCTACTCTGTAACCTAGTCCCCCGGTATATAAGGGGAGGCAGGGCACCCCCTGAGGGCAGGATCAATAGGGTCACCAAGATCACCAAGATCAGAATCATACAATCTCAAAGGCAATACACCATAACTAGACGTAGGGTATTACCTCATCTCAAGGGCCTGAACCAGTATAAATCGTTCGTGTTCCTTTGTGGTTCATCAAGTTTAGGTCTCACGAGTAGCCCCATATATTTATTGCTGACATAAAACATCGACATATGGCTTGGGGGCTCTTTCTTTATCCTCGGTCTCCACGACCCCGTTGACAAAAAAGCCAAACAGAGTATCGATTACCTTATTCTTGTCAACGAAGTCGGGGAATTCTTAGGTTGGATCATTTTTCCCCTGGTAGTCGAACCCAAGGTGGCTTCTGGCCTTCAGAGGCTGGGTTCAGTGATTCAAGAAGCACCTGGCCACCTAAGGACCGGTCAGCCCTGTGCCTTTCAGCGTGCTGATCTTCTCTAGCAGCTTGTACACCTAGCCCATTTCATCTTGCGATGGCACTGAAGTCCAGCTCTCCAGGACAGATGGTGGATTTCTCGTGAAAGGGGGCAGGGAGGGCTCGAGATTTGAGCAATAGAACCACTCCCGATGCCATCCCTTGAGAGAAGTCTTCAGGGGAACATGAAGATAAGCCTTCTTCATCTCATTTCGGAGTTGAAGGCCAGCTCCCCCTATTGTCTAAATCTTGGATTTTGCGGGCTGAGATTTTATGTGGAAAAGATATCGGAAGAGATTGAAATGGGGACTAATACCCAGGAAGGCCTCACAGAGGGTCACAAAAATAGAAATCTGGAGAACAGATGAGCTCAATGTGGTAGAAGTCAAGAAGACAGCGGAGGAAATCAGAAGATGGCAGAGAAAGACCGCAATCGAAAAAAGAAGTAAAGACCACGGTCTCACCCTGGCCTGGAATAGGGATAGACTCACCGACGGCTGGGCGCCAGTTGATGATCTCCCGCGGTTGCAATATCTTCCTATTCTCTAAGATCGTCAGCTTTGTGGAGCTGCAATCCAACACCGGCCAAGATGTTGACGACATATCTGGGATGTCAAAAGGGGCTCTCAGCATCGCTGGGGGTGTGGAGCTGGGTGGAGAAGCTTTTGGCTACCAGGAATCGGCGCTGGGAAGCAGATCCTGGCGAATCTCGGGTCGGAAGCGCGAGCTACAGCAAACCCTAGCAGAGCGAAGAGCGCGAAGTTTGGGCGCGGTTTCGGAAACTGAAGTGATTTGGCGGATTGGGGGAGAAAGGGGAATCTTTTCTCTCTCTCGTCGTTTTATAAAACCAGTGCCGAGTTAGTGGGCTTGGGCCGGCTAGCTCGGTAATGGGCCATAAGATATGAGTTTCTAAATAGCATGTCCTACTAGGCCAACTGCTGACTGTGTTGAAATCACAGTACAGATGCTATTTAACAGAAATCGATTAAAATAATCAGATATGCTTCATGTTAAGCCTATCGAATATTTGAATTATTTGATAGGTATTGAGGATATATCCTTATAAGGATCAATAACTGTTCTCCATTAAAATTGGGGATGCAGGTATCTCTCAAGAACACCTCACCACATATTGCGGTTAAAATCCCATGAAGTGGTACTCAGCTTACATGCTTAGCCAAAATTACCTTGAGCAAAAATATTTCCAGTTAATATGATACCAAAGAGTCCAATTTCTACGAAACATACCACTCGGGAAAGACATAAATGTTAAAGATCTTTCACTTTATGTTTAATTATTTTCCAATTAAGCACAAAGTCGGGGGCTACACCTAATAGGTGCGCCTATTCGACGCACACTATTTATACTTTTCTATGAAGCCCTTCATAGCCTTGTTGACAGCTGATATGAAGCGGGACTTGGAAAAGAGGTACTCGGACAATGGGTACTTGGAAGCAAGGCAATCGGAAAATCTTCACCAAGGAGGATGTGCACTCGGCACCAGCTGTGACTCTACTATGAAGGTCTCACAGGCTACTATGGAGGCCATGGGCTCCAGGTACCTCATGAGAAGCTTTCTGGCCACTTGGACAGAGAATGGGCCCAATCCTGTAATTAAGGATGCAATAGGACTCGGTGCATATTATCCTGTATGATAAGGAAAGGGATATAATCCTAGTCGGATACATTGTATTCCTAGAAGAAAATCCCTTGGTCAAGTCCGACTGGGATTCCTACCTTGTAACCTTGCCTCCTCGGTATATAAGGAGAGGCAAGGAGCCCCCTCGGGCAAGATAGAATCTCACCAGAGAAACCTCAAAGGCAATACACAACAGCTGGAAGTAGGGTATTACCTCACATCGAGGGCCTGAATCAGGATAAATTGTTTCGTGTTCCTTTGCAATCCATCAAGTTTAGGTCTCACGAGTAGCCCCATATTATTATTGTCAATACAAAACATTGACACCCCCCGAACCAGCTCACCCCGATACTGCCGGTGTGGCCATTCGCAAGGTGGGGGGTCGATATAGTCGACCCCTTCCCAAGAGCACCCGGGAACCTCCGCTTCGCCGTAATTGCCATTGAATACTTCTCAAAATGGGTCGAAGCAGAGGCACTAGCTACCATCACCGCGCGGAGCATCCAATGCTACATATGGCGCAACAATTTCTGCCGGTTTGGGGTACCTAAGCAGCTAACGATGGACAATGCCGAAAAGTTTCGACTCGACGACCTTCAAGGACTTCTGCGATGAGATGGGCACGGAGCTGTGCTTCGCTTCAGTCCGGCACCCCCAAAGCAACGGAGCGGTTGAGCGGGCGAATGGCAACATCCTCTCAGCACTCGACAAGAGGCTCGTTAACGCCCCTAAGGACACATGGGCTGACGAGCTCCCGGCCGTCCTGTGGGGGCACAGAACATCCGTTACAAGGGCCACCTGCTTCACACCGTTCAAATTGCTCTTCGGCGATGAAGCCATGACGCCCATGAAGATCAAAGGAAGATCCCTGAGAACCATCCTCCCGAAAGGGGCGAACAAAGCGGCAGCGTCTCCATCAAACCTGATCGACGAGGCCAGGGGGCAAGCGGCCCAGAACTTGGATTGCTACATCACAGCCACAAAGGCATGGTTCAACACCAAGCTAGCCCCATGTAGCGTTCACGCCGAAGACATGGTTGTAAACCGCCCGGATTTTCTCACCAAAATTCCAACGCTTACTGTGTAATTAACTCACCTCGAAAAACAACCAGAATCCACAACGAGGTCACAATGAAAATTTGATAACAAAGTTCGAATCTATCCCTTGAATGAACAAAGTGATCATCATAGTAAGTATAAGCTAATACTGCCTACAGTCGGCCAGATAGAACTCTTCTCAAACAAATACAAAAAGTGCTAAAATAACAATTAACTTAGCGATGTAGCGTACGTCTCCCATAATCTACAAGCAACTTGACTTGAACCCAGCCTAGTCCTGCCAAATTCTTCTCCTTCATGTGAATTATTCTTCCCTTACTTGCGATAGATTTTGATACTATGCGAAGGCGGCTGAGTACATTGGAATACTCAAACAGCACACACAGCAAAATAGTTGTGCAAGTGCAGCAATAAGCAAAAGGACTGCCAATCATAGGGCAAACCTATTTGCATAAACAGCATAACTAATAGTTTTAGAGGAGAATTTAAACAGTAAACATAGTTAAAAGTAATGGCTATAACCTAAAATCAACGATCCCGATAGCAGCCCCCAACCCCTGGCTACACATGCCCCCAAACCATTCCTAACCGGATGTCTCATGATCTCATTTAAACATGCCCACTAATAAATAGTGTCGACTAAATCACGAAAAACATCCATTCAGCTCGCCCATGAAGCCCAGCGCACAAAGAACCTATCCAAGCAACGTTTACTCTGGCCAGAGGTGTACAATTTTTACCCACAAGACACAACTACCACAACATGTTACCATGCGCTCTTTGGCACCACATGATACCTCGTAAAGGAGTTGTGACAGACCACTCTTGACATAACACTGTTCCAACAGAATGACACCCGCCGAGAGTACTCCCGGAGAACCTCCAGAGGGGCCCCAATCTCCAGGACCCCTGTACGAGAAACGTCTTGACTCAACCACGAACCATACCACCAGGTCTTATTGGCACTGCCATTGTGGATTTATTGACACTAAACACCTATCAACTAAACACACCATGGTGTTCTCCTGCTACGACATGCTACACTACAAGTCCAGCCGTTTGCTATGCTGGGTTTGGTGTTAGTAGGTAAATGCTTCACAACAGTCGCTCATGAACGCTCCTTAACTGTCATGAGCACCAACCTAGCAACAAAACAACCTGGTGCTACAACCACCATTTATCCATTTTAGTTGGCCCATTAAGATCAGTCTCACACGACCCCATCGTGAACAGACGCATCATCATTTTATGTGTAAATCATATTGTGATTAGCAACCTTTATGTAATTCTAGATAGTTTTCTAGCTAAGCGCTAAGCAACCTAAAATTATTCTAGGCTAACCAATTATTTTCAGCTAGCTAGTCATATGATCCAAATAGGTTAAAAGGTAGGGTAATCAAAACAATGGGATGTATTCAAGGATCAGGGTTTCCCTTCCCGATGTCATTCCTACAAATAAATGCACTTTGAATAAAACATAGATTTAAATCAAAGGATCAACATGCTCAGGTTGTGGATTTGTGACTTGCTGCTGCTCACTAACTCTTCGAACCTCCTTGGTGTAAACCGGTTCTTTCGGAACATCGAAACTATAGGCTAAATAAAAAAAGAGCAAAACAATACATAACGCCAACATAGCAACAGTACATGTGCGGATATTTTTAGATGGATAGATCTCATTTTAAAGATTTAGAGACTTGAACGACCTCAATCCAAGTTCGTATGAATTAGTTATGATTTTTGGAAGTTTAAACCGATTAAAACCATTTACAGGAATTATTAAAGTATTCATGACGCAATAATGAATTAATTTTGAAAAGGAAAAAATATTTATTGCGTCATCAGAGAGTGGTCCACCATAGGACCTAGTCCACGGGATCGGCCCACCGGGTTTAACAATTAGGATGGAATTGGATCAAGATCCAACGGCCGAATGAACCCGATCCGTGGCGCACGAGGGCGACACCTGGCCGTCGATCTGGCAGCCACAGGACGGAGGGGTGACACACGGCTACGGGGCGATGGGTGGACGACCGGCAGTGGCAGCGGGTTCGGGCGGGCGAGGCTCGCCGGCGATCGAGCACGGCGGCTGCTACGGTTTGCGCCAAACAGGATGAGCCTCGGACGGGCAATCTTACCTCGTAGGTACTTGGCGATGAACGGCGACGGGGGATTGTACCACCGGCGAGGAGAAAAAGCGGCAGTGACCTTGCGGGTACTCGGTGGGTGACGGCGCTCTGGCGGGGGGAAGGGCAGCTGCGAGTGGCGACTAGGTGCTGCTCTCCAGGGGAGCACGTATGGGTTGTTGGAGAAGAGCGGCGAGGATTGAACCGAGCGTGCGTGGGGCGGTGCGGCTGGACTTCGCGGCGGCGGCGCAGCGCTGGGGAATCGTTCATGGCTGGGGCTCTCCGGGGCGTTTAGGGTTAGGCAAAGACCGGGCGGTGGACTGAGGGAGGACGGTGGTACTTAATAGGGTTGCGCAATCGGAGGAGGTCCGAGGCGGATAGGCGGCTATGGCGGCAGCAAACTCGAGCGGCGCGTGGACTCCGAGTCGATTTCGGTTCGAGCTCAATCCGAACCGTTTTGCTCAAGTTTTGAGGGGATTGGCGGTGGGGTAGAGGGGAGGATTTCCCCTCAACCAATTGAGGAGATCACGCGAAGGGCAGCCAGATTTCG
>RYFJ01003890.1:0-84090 GCA_003991445.1 Oryza meyeriana var. granulata | reverse complement strand
CCACCTAGAAATAAACACCTCACTGGACGTAGGGTATGTCTAATTCACATCGAGGGCCTGAACAGTATAATTTCTCTGTGTTCCTCTCAATCCACCGAATTCCAGGGTCCGCCGAAGTAGCCGCTGAATATATATGTCTCTGTGCAAAGCTCGGACAGTTGGCGCCCAGGGAGGGGCCCGGCGATTCTTCATCAACAGGATTCGATTGGATCCCATCAACGAGTCAGGGGCTACAAGTTCTCCAATGGAGCACACCATCACCTTCGGGAGTCTGATTTCGTCGCCGTCAACTCGATAATCTTTCGTGGCTGAAAGCAGAATCGATCTTCGCCAGCCGAGGAGCCGCGGCGTTGCGCCAGTCGGCCGTAGGGACGTCGCCAATTCCTTCGAGCGATGCTGCACGAAATTCCGTCACCATCGCCGGAGTCTGGGACAGTACTCGTCTCCTATCGGCGTCCGACTCGCGCTAGCCTTGAGACAGCGCGGGGTTAGGCCAAGAGGGGAGAGATCATCCACAATCTCCCGTTAAGGATTTCGGCGACGCTGTGACTACAACCCGCGCAGTAGACCCGACTCCAGCGATTAGTTTGGACAAACGGTCATGAACCGTTTCAGATGGAATCTAGAGAGGTCGGAGTCGTCCTAACTTTCCGAATAACTACTCGAGTCCGACACCGGAAGCGGATGTCGTTTTCTGAGCACCAACTCGACTCCACACTTGGCAGCTTTCTCTCCCCGCGAGATATTGATGGATTCAAGCGCCCCGTTTCGAGGTGCGCCGACTGCAAGAGGAGGCAGCAGAGGAGGCGACGCCGACTACAACAACATAGAGAGGCCATCCGACAAGCTCGCATGACGGCTACGACGAGGCTGGGCGAGCCGCCCAGAGGCTAGTATCGCTCTCAAACCAAATTGTCTGGCGACCTACGGACGTTCTTCGTCACGCCACATACAGAACGTCGTGGCCGTGCCGCAACTCTGCTGAAACTGCTCCCAGCTTGGGCGGATCATCTATTGGCCTACACCAACTATCGCCATGATCTAAGGGATGATTACGGCTGGTGCCTTGTTATCCTGCTGAGGCGAGCAAGAAAAGTCAGGCAACACTCACATACCGACCCATGGACGGCTTCTCCAGCGAGCGGAGTACTGCATCAGCCGCGACGTCGGGTCGGGCTGGTTCCATTCCCCGGCGCACGAAGAGTCCGCCAACACGCTTGGCATACCAACTACGACAACCGGTCGGCGGTCGGCCACTAGACCGTCGACCCAATCAAGACCCCGAATGCGAATGAGCAACGGCGGATCTTCCGCACAGCCATAAGGGCTCGGCATCGAAGAGGCGAGTAGGATGAATTCGCCGCGCTGGGTGACTGGATGGTGATGAAGCACGAGCGCTTCGGTCTGGCACTACGAGATGGCTACACCTGCCAAATACCGAATGCATGTACTCACGATGATGAAGGCTTTCCAGCCTTTATTCGGGAGTTTACAGGACGGCCGCTGGCCAGTCGCCTTAAGCCTACCGGAAGTTCTGAAGAAGGTACGACGCAACCACCCCAGAGTCTGGCTCACCGTTTACGTCCTATGCAGTACAAGCTGCTGGGGGCGATATGCAGAGCCTGGCATTAACGACCGGTCCCAGTCTGCATTTAGCCGACTCGCGAGGACATGGTTGTATCAGGTCGTCCCAAGGCGTCGAGGTCGGTTTCCTGGCTGACGAATCAGAGGATGCGGTTCATCGCCTAACTTCCAGGGGACCTAGAGGCCGCTTCCCGAGCACGACCTGGTTAGACCGAGCTTGCAATCAAAAGAGAACGAGTCTCTGCTGTGAATCATCAAAAGGTTTTCCGGAGAAGCGCAACGATTCAAGTATCAAAGACGAGTCGTCATTCGCGCTTCTCCACGGGAGTAAAAGACGCCCCACTCATATGCGAAGTCACTAGGAGCCACATTTCCTTACTGTCCGGTGCTCTTTTGGACATGGCCAACAAATACGACCCGACTCGGCTTGGAAACCGTCGCCGAGACTTCGACGAGAGAAGGAGCCCCGAAAGATTAGACAAGCAAGGCGAAAGCCGAGCTAACGAGCCGTCTCAGAATAAGTCCTGGCAAGCCGCTAAACGGAAGTCGGATTACCGAGGTGGCCAACATGAGGCGACGTGACGGACATCGCCAGGTTTTTGCCGCCACGCGGAATAGACGACTATCAGAATCATTGAGCGGTTGCCCTTGCCCATTTCACCCAATAGGCCGGCACGCGCCTAAGTGATCTGCCACATGCTCAAGAAGTTTGCCTCCGAGCAATGCTTCAAATCATCTGGCGCGAAGACAAAGACAAGCCGAGACTCAGGCCTTGGCCTGAAGATTCCAGGATCCCAAGTTCGAACGCCTACCAACTACTTTGGGGGGACCACTTGCGGTACTTGAATCAAACGCGGAAGCAGAAGCTCTCATACGCGACATAACACGGTCTCCCAGCCTGACACCGCGACCAAATTACCTGCGCTGTAGTAAACTGGTCTCACCTTCAAATCGCGCAGATCACCGCCAGAATCGTGATTTCTTCCACTTCGGACGATATCCCTCGTCCTGGACCCGGTCGTCAAAAATATTTAGGGTGTTCTGAAGTAAGCTCATGCGACGGAGCAGTGACATCACATCTGTTCGCCAAGACTCTCGCATGATGAAGATATTCCTCGTTTGAACTAGCCGGCACTGGCGCCCTTCCATGGATAATTACCGGCTTGTCATCACCCCACTGAGGCAGATAACCTGTCGGTAACCTTTCGGCACGCGGGCACAACTGTCGCACAGAAAGACATCTGCTTCGAGGGTCGCTCGGACTTTCGAGACCGTCGCGTGTATCACACGCTGATACTCGGGTGTACGCCGTGTGCCCTCGCCAAATTCATGGCGATAACAGGCACTATATCGTATCAGATGGTGTAATGATTGCCGTCGGGCCGCAGGAGTCCTCTCTCCTCCACAGCGAACGCTAAGCGAGCCTACAACTACGACAAGGAGAGCTGCGAACTGGCTTCCAACACAAGAAGCGGCAGCGGGCGCGACAGCCAATCCGGCAACCCGCGTACATATTTCTTCTGAAGTCCGATCCAAGATCAGTTCCGGCGAAAAAAGTCAGCGGAAGGGTCGGAGGGAATTCAGCGGACCTGAAGACGAATGAGAGAATGCCCCGGATCCTTCCCGATTCCTCGCAAAGACCTTTCTGGGACCGGGACTCGACCCCAAAATAGGAAGCGCGCTGTCACCTTCCTTCCAAGGCCAACAAAGAATTCGTTCGGCGTGGAAACCGCTCCGACATGACCGGGCATACCAAGGGAGGTGATCGAGCAGGCCTATATCTCGTCAAGACAGACGCCTATTAGTCCTATTCACAAACCGTGCGCGCTTCGCTCAAGACCGAAGGGACGCTATCCGGGAAATTACCCTCCTCACAGCCTGGGTTCATCAGGAAGTCTATCCACCGGAACTGCTGGCAACTCAGTTTCTGTGTCCGGAGAAAAATGCAGTAAATGGCGCACTGTGCGTGAATACAACCGACCTCAACAAAGCGTGCGCTCCAAGGACCATTTGGGTCTTCCCAGTGATAGAGTCAGGTGGTTACTCCGGCTGGGGTGCGACTAGGACTAGCTTTCTTGACTGCTTACTTATCGGTGTATGTCATCAAATTATCCTGAGGGAACAAGACTGTTTTAATTAAACGATCTTTCATTCACGGCCGTTTGGAGCGAATTGCTTTATATTACAATGCGGTGGCGGTCTGAAGAGCATGGCGGCACACTTACCAACTGTGCTATTTACGCTGTTTTGCACAGTTGTACTCCAGAATCGGCGGAGAACTTTGAAGCCTTAGATGCGACGACCGTGGTGTATGCAGGACAAGTTCAGAGAGATGATCTCATTGTTCGCTGACATTGGAAGAAACTCGAATAAACCTCCGAGGATTTCAGGAGATGAGTTGAACCCGGAAAAGTGCACCTTCGGAGGTGCCGTCTGGAAAGTTACTTTCGGGTGGCTTCATGGTCTGCATACGGCGGCAGATGAGGTCCAAACCCGGAGAAAGTACGCCATCAGGATGGCGCCACATTCTGAGGTCGGTAGGTATGCCTTCAAAAGACGTGCCAGAAGGTGTGGACAGGTTGGCACTCAAGGCGGCACTCAGCCGGTTTTATCTCCCGACTTGGGGCCGACCGGGGCATGCCCGTTTCTTCAAGCTCTAAAAAGGCGGAACACCTTCAAATGGACTCCGGAACCCAAACAACGCCTTCGAAAGACTCAAACAGTTCCTCACGTCCCTCCCGGTGTTTGGCGCTCACCTCTTACCCAGGATTACCGCTAATGCTATAATTCTGGCGGCAACCACCACGTAGTCAGCACGGTGTCTGTAGTTGGAAGCGACTCGATAACAGGGTCATATCAGAAATACTAACGGCCAATGTCTATGTTTGTACAGCGAGGGTCCTTGCTCGACTCCAAACGAGATATCGCAGGTGTCCATGAAGCTGCTAATGCGTGCCTAGCTCACACAGTCCGAAGCTGGTGCACTAACTTTCAAGCACATCAGTCACGGTGGTTCGCAGAACAGTTTCCACTCGGGATGTCCTTCATGAATCGCTGTAGCCACTGGCCGGATCGCTAAATGGGCACTCGAGTTAATGGCGTTCGACATCACGGTTCAGCCACGGACAGCTATCAAATCTCAAGCTCTAGCCGACTTTCGTGGCCGAGTGGACAGAAGTTCAACTCCCAATACCAACAGCAAAGCTAGAGTACTGGACAATGTACTTCGACGACGTGGTTCCCTACGGATTGGTGGCGTGCGCGGGGCTGGAGTCATATTGACATCCCCCACTGGCGAAAAACTGAAGTACATTCTACAAATCCACTTCCGCTTCCACAACGTCGCCGAGTACAAGGCACTCGTTCACGGGCTCCGCATCGCCATATCACTCGGCATACGTCGACTGTTGTGCCGCGGAGATTCCGGCCAACTCGTGGTAAACCAAGTCATGAAAGACTGGACCTGTCTCGACGATACAATGGCGGCATACTGTCAGGGAGGTCCGCAAGCTGGAAAATAAGTTCGACGGCTGGAAATCAAACACGTCCTGCGCCAATAAACGACGCGGTGGATGAGCTGGCAAACTCATGGGATCCAAACGAGGAGCAGTCCCGACTGGGAATTCGTCGAGCAACTCATGGAGCCATTCAGTATACTATCATCAAGAAGAAACCGGCACTACTGGTTCAGAGCCCCTCCAGGCGGAGCGAGCCTACCCCAGCTTACCGGTGTTTATTGACGAAGTGCTGCACATGTCAAGATTGATGCTTTGGGAGTCCTGTTGTCATTCCTTCAGGATGATGAACTCCCAGAAGATCGCAGTCAAGCCGAGCAGGTCAAGCATCGGAGCAAAAAGCTTCCTGCTAGTCGGAGAAGACTGTACCGAAGCAGCGCATCCGGGTCCTCGATGCGTTGCGTCACCTCACTGAGGAAGGCAAGCAGATCCTGCATTCAATCCACTCGGGCATATGTGGCAACCATGCCGCATCCCAGGACGCTAGTCGCAAAAGGCTTTACCAGGCAGGGATCTTCTGGCCACAGCCAGCAGTCACAGACGCAAAGACATCGTCGCAAGTGCGAGGGTTGCCAATTCTTCGCAAGACAAACAAATCTCCTAGCCCAGGAACTCCAAATATCCTATCCCTAGCCATTTGCAGTATGGGGGCTCAACATGGTCGGGCCTTTCAAGAAAGCGCCAGGGGGGTTCACACATTTATTCGTCGCGGTGGATAAGTCACCAAGTGGAATTGCAGGCTACAACTTCAAAACCCGTCGCAACAATTACGTAGGCACGAGCAAAGGACTTCATCATGAGTAAGTATTATATTCGATTCGGCTCCAAGTCCCTAACCGCATCATCACCCAACCGAGAGTTCCGACAATGGTACTCCAGTTCGCGGCGGGCCTATTCCAAGAATTTCTGCGACGATTTTCGGCATCAAGATCTGCTAGTTGCGCATGTGCTGTGGCACCCCGCGGAGCAACGGGCAGGTTGAGCAAGCCAACGGTATGGTCTTGCAAGGCATCAAGGCATGGGGGGGATTTATTCGTCCGACTACAACATATGCGTCGGTCGGTGGGTAAAGAACTCCCATCCGTTCTCTGGTCTCTCAGAACCACAGTTAGTCTGGGTCAACAGGGCAATCCCTTTCTTCCTGGATCTTCTATATTATTAAAACGGTACCGAGGCCATGCTACCTGACTCGACAGGGTAAGAAAATAACAGTTCGGGCTATTCTCCGCGAGTCTTCAGGCTTAAGCGAGATCCGAAGACGACTCCAAACAACACCCGATCTGATCGAATTAGATCAGCTGGAAGAAAGCAAGAGAGGCCGCAACAATCCAGTCGCAAAGGTATCTTTCAAGGCCTGCGTCGCTACCACAATCGCAATGTCCGTGGCCGCGCCTTTTGGTCGGGGATCTCGTTCTAAGAAAGATCAAACCACCAAGGACAGGCACAATTATCCCCCATTTGGAGAGGGCGTTCTTACCGCCGAGGTCACATGGGCCCAGTCGCCTACCGATGAACTGCGACCAAAGACGGCGTCCTCATCACCAACTCATGGAACATCAGAGAGAACAGCTACGTCCTTTTCTATAACCTGAGTTTTAACATTTTCCAGTGTACAGTTTTTCTGACTGTACTACGCCGCTTGTTTCCAACCGAGTAGTGAGTCGGGGGCTGCATGTATTATATGTGTCTATCAATAACATACAAGCTTATTTCACCCGGTTATGAAGCCTGTCTTTCCCCACGATTGATGCGCCCGCCCGAGTATAGCATCTTACTCCCGAACGTGTTTTTTATCAAGTTCTATCGGACTAACTCGGTGCATGCTACACAGGTCGGTGTAACCAAGGACACAACCGAATGATACTTGGCGGGCACGACACACATATTTCAACACCCTCGCACCATGATCACAAGAAGCTTAGTCCTCGGGGTATCGCAGTTCAGCTACCGACTACATAATGTAATTGCGAGATATTATGCTCTACACGAGTGGCCCTCCAGGTCTCGGTAATCGCTAGATTTCAGCAGTCGGCTTCGCCTGTGCGATCAAGCTCCAGCGCCTCTTTCTTCCTCGAGCGTCGTCTCTTCGGAAAATCCCTCTATTTGTTACCCGAGCTGTTCTGGGTGGCCCTCAATGTCCGCCCTCGGGTAGATGGGACTTGGTCATTGCTAGGGTCTGGGTTCCACGCCGGCAGAACCCGCTCGTCTGAGTACCTTTTTCAAAGCACACTCGGCCGTCCTCGAGACGCCCCATTATCTGAGGAATTTCTGCTACAGCTGGTCCGCCACTGGGGCGGGGATCTACAAGGTCAGGAGCCCTTTCACGGACCGACGACGGGTGGGCTCCCGTGACTCCTTGATCAACCTTATCTCCTCCGTGTAACCGATACTCGGCCCGGACGTTAGTTCTACAGCCTGCCCAGATCGGCCGGCAAGTAGCTTGTCAAATTCGGCTACACACAGGACAACTAATGGATTGGCTGAGATCACAGTCGGGTTGAGGACTTACTTTCGTAGTCGGCCTCCCACCCGGCCACGGTCTTCTCCAGTTCAGCCTGGTCGCTTCCCGAGCTTGACGACGGCCTTCTCCAACTCGGATTCCCCGCTTCTCCCGTCAAGCTCGGTGTTGCCCTTTGTCAGGTCGGCCCTCTTGACCCCTTTCAAGCTTGGCCTTAGGCTTCTTCAGCCTCCTTCAGCTGCGACTCCCTCTCTGCTCGGGTCTTTAACTCGCTTCGAGTCTGCACACGATTAAGCCAAGAGCTCAACCATGGCAGTCATGACACCACCGGCAGTCGGGATCAATGCGGCTTGGAAGAATACTCAACGGTTCAGTCGGGAAGATATATCGAGGGATGTTTACCTCTAATCTTCTCGGCTAGGCGGCCCATGTCTCCGCCCTGAGCTGATCGGCGCCACTCTACTTACGGCCAGCGCCCTCCCTCCCGCGTGACGCGCCTCCATTCGGCCTCAATCGCCCGGTGCGAGACCCAGGTACCTTCTCTTTCTTTGGACTGCCTGCAATTCCCCGGGTTGCGAAACTGGCCCACGAGGTGGGGAGCCATCTCGACCAGGATCTCATCATCGCTCGTTGCGGTCGACGAGCTTCTGCTCGGGACGAGGAACAAACCGAATGACAGAGTCAAACATCAAAACAAGAACGATTGCTGCGAGCCTTTACTACAAGAAATCATACGCGACCCCTCCTGCGGACCGTTGATGGCGGCGCGAAGTCAGGCTTTCGCGCTCTCATCCTTGCAACGACTTCATCGAGCCTGAAGCTTTTTCGCAGTACCATCGCGAGTGGATCACGTAAAGGTCCGGGAAGAAAGGCATACAGTGGGGGAGCTTCGTTTATCCGAGGCAGATGCGGGATCTCGCGGTGGCAGCGCAGCAGGGTGGCGATGGCGATGACAAGATAACCACGACGGCCTACGGGGTTCTGGCCTCAGCACCCGCTTCCCCTAAACGATTTCGGGGACCGACTTAGGGGCTCCGTCCGCCGCTTTCCGCAATGTACGGCGCTCGGGGGCTAGGGCCTCAGTTTCAACAGCCACCTCTCGGTCGGTGGAGACCCAGGCAGCGCCCCCCGCCCTGTAGTAATCGGAACAGCCACTCCTTCGGATCTCAGCAACACGGGCTGGCCGCCAGCTAACAGGTGTGTTCACCGCCGCTGGCTCGGCTGGGCTGGCTCATCAAGTGGGGCAGACGGGTCAATCTCTGTTGAGATCGATATCGGCCGCTTCCTGCACGACGAAGCAAGACATCAGGACATTACTCCACATACATGACTACAGAGGACCCGGAGTAGCGCACCCTCTTGGAGAACCTCAGCTTCATGCCAGGCGGCCCGCCCCCCGGCGAAGCGCTAGCGTCGGCAGTCCGCCCGGTCGGCGTCATCGATGGCAGAGGCGTACTCAGCCCGAGTCGGCCCCGACTCTGTAATGGTTGCTCGGGTTCCTTCGCCCCAAGCGGCCTCTGCTCTAGCCGCCCCTTGGTCGGCGTTGCTGCCGAGCACGACAACGTTGGCTGCTGAACCCTGCCGGTCCTCAGCCTGGACTCGACCGCGTGGGGCGTTGTGGCAGCGGTGTCCTTTATTTTCAAGCTGCGCTCACTGCGCGCGCTGTCATGGGCCCCTCGCCCCAATATAAAATCGGCTTCTTCCCCCTCTCTTAGAGTCGGGTTGGGCAGCAGAGGACTCCTCGCCCTCTTCTTCGACGCGACCGCCGACAATGGACGGGAGTCTTCATCAAAATTCCTCATGCCACTAACAGCCAGTCGAACGAGATACCATCCACGCAAGGTTGAACAATCACCGTTCCACAGGCATTCACCACAGAAGAAAGTAGAAGGTTACCTTCGGTCCGCGGCGGATGAAGCTATAGGCAAGCAACTCGGCAGTTATCATCTTCGGTGGCAACCACCCTTCAGAGAAGTAGCCAAACAAGGTATCGGTCACTGCCCTTGTCGCCGTCTTCGCTGCTCACTCGGTCGGGATCGTGTTTACCTTTGGAAGGCCCAGCCAAAGGCGCTTCTCAACTTCAGCGGCTGGACGCGCCTCGTCAGAAAACGACGAGGCCACCCAAGGCCCTGTCAAGCCGGCCCTCTTGAGGTCATCTATCTTCGTCAGCAATATATGTGCCTGGCCCAGTTCTTCAAAGGTTGGCTCCAAGGACGGCCAGCTTGGCAACACCGCCGGCGGCATACCGGTAAACGGGCGCAAGGAAGGAGCCAGATCGGCGCAATAAACCACTCCTTGTGCCAGCCCTTCAGAGAAAGATTTCAAGGGCAAATCGATATACGTTTTCTTCCCATCGCTCCTCAGTTGAAGACCAGCCCTCCAATCACACTGATATTACTCTTGGAAGGTTGGGGCTTGACATGGAACAGGTGTCGGAAGAGGATGAAATGGGGTTCAACACCCAGAAAGCACTCGCAAAGAGTAACAAATATGGAGATCTGAAGGGATTGAGTTGGGATTTAAATGCACCAACTCCAAGCCCGTAGAAATCAAGGATGCGGCGGAAGAAATCAGAAGACGGAAGACACAAGCCCGATCAAAAGAAAGAGGCGAAAACTACCGTTTCACCAGGCCGGGGTTGGGGATCGATCATCCTCGCCGACCGCCAACGGATCACTTCTTGGCTGGGAACTTCAGCTCGCTCTCACAGCCGTCTCAGCTTCACCGAGCCACAATCTGAGATCGGCCAAGAACTCCTGGCGCACCCACAGGATTCGTCGCCTTCGCATGACTGGAGGTGGTGAGATTTGGGGGAAAGCAAATCGGGGGCTTGGAATAAACGAGGAGGATTGAAATCGCCCGAGTCCGGGTGGGAACAGTGGCTACTAACCTAGCCCGGGCGGAAGGCGAAAAGTTAGGCGCGAAGGTGGAAGACAAAGAGATTGGCCGATTTGGGGAAGACGACGGAATCTTTTTCTCTCTCCCGTCTTTTTATAGCCTGTACGACTAGAATGGTGCCCAGGCCTGCACAGTCGGTATTGGGCCGACAAGATATGAGTTCCTACAGTAGCGTGCTCCATGTGGGCCGCCTGCAGGCTGAGTTGAAATATAGCACTGGTGCTACTAACAGGAACCGATGAGGTAAGCGGATACGCTCCATGAGAGCCTTATTGCTAAACGTATATGTTTGGGTATCTGCTTATCTCACAGGTCTCGAGGATATATCCTTACAAGGATCACAGGCTGGTCTTCATTAAAATTGGAGATGCAGGTATCTTTCTCGAGTACACCTGACCACGTAATGGATTTATTTTCATAAAGTGGTACTCGGCCTACATGCATGGCCATCAGTTGCCATGAGCAACATTATTCCAGCCGACATGACGCTGAAGAGTCTAACTTTCGAGTAGTGCACTACTCGGGAGAGACTATAAATATTTATTCCTGCTGACA
This sequence comes from Oryza meyeriana var. granulata, assembly GCA_003991445.1. NCBI lineage: Eukaryota > Viridiplantae > Streptophyta > Magnoliopsida > Poales > Poaceae > Oryza > Oryza meyeriana. The sequence goes on along the minus strand of RYFJ01003890.1, from coordinate 73,080 downwards.
TGATGCAAAGAGTCTAGCTTTTGAGTGGGACGCCACTCGGAAAAGACTATAAACTCATAATCCGACTGACATGAAGTCGAAGAGTCCTATATACGAGTAGTTTTTTACTCGGCAAGACTATAAAGTTTATTCCGGTTGACATGATACCGAAGAGTCGCAAATATCCAAAGTAATCTACTCAGGAAAGACTTCCAGGTTAAAGATCTTTGACTTTATGTTTAATTGTCTTCACAATTAAGCACAAAGTCGGGGGCTACACCTAATAGGTGCGCCTATTCGGCGCACACTATTCATATATCTACATGAAGCCCTTCATAGCCTCGCTGCCAGCTGACAATAAGCAGGACTCGGGAAGACTTACTCGGACAAAGAGTACTCGGGAGCGTCGCACTCGGGTAACCTTCACCTTGGAGGATGAGCACTCGGCATCAGCTGTGACTCAACTATGAAGGTCTCAGGGGCTACTGTGGGAGCCATGGGCCCCGGGTACCTCATTACCAGACATGGGCCACTCGGATAGAGGATGGCTAGACCATTGTAATTAGAGATAAAGATAGCACCCGGCAGGCTGTGCCTTGTATAATAAGGAAACATAGCCTTAGTCGGATAGGATTCTATCTCTAAGAAAGAAATCCCTTGGTCGTATCCGACTAGGATCCTTACCATGTACCCCTGTCCCCTAGTATATAAAGGGAGGCAGGGCGCCCCATGAGGGCACGCCAGATCATTGAACGCAAAACCACCTCAGAGGAATAACACCTCAACTGGACGTAGGGTATTACCTCACATCGAGGGCCTGAACCAGTATAATTCTCTTGTGTTCCTCTGCAATCCACCGAATTCCAGGTCGCCGAGTAGCCCCATAATATTATTGCCGGTGCAAAGCATCGACATCATGCCGTTTGGAGAGTATTGCTACATCACAATGCCGTTCGGTCTGAAGAATGCTGGAGCAACCTATCAACGGGCCATTCAGCGGTGTCTGCATACCCAGATCGGGCGAAACGTGGAAGCCTACGTCAATGACGTGGTGATCAAGACCAAGTCCAAAGAAGACCTCATCGCTGACCTGGAAGAAACCTTCCAAAACCTTCGAAGATTCAAGATGAAGTTGAACCCGGAAAAATGCGCCTTCGGTGTGCCATCCGGAAACTTACTCGGCTTCATCGTCTCGCATCGTGGCATCGAGGCCAACCCAGAGAAAGTCAACGCCATCAGGAACATGGCACCCCCGACTAACCTCAAAGACGTCCAGAAGCTGACAGGCTGCATGGCGGCACTCAGCTGGTTTATTTCCCGACAGGGCGAACAGGGTATGCCCTTGTTCAAGCTCCTCAAAAAGGCGGACAACTTCCAATGGACTCCGGAAGCCCAGCAAGCCTTCGAAGACTTCAAACAATTTCTCACATCACCTCCCGTGCTGGCGTCACCCATGCCCCAAGAACCGCTAATGCTATATCTGGCGGCAACCACTCAGGTAGTCAGCATGGTATTGGTGGTCGAGCGATCCGAACATGGTCATATTCAGAAAATACAACGGCCAGTCTACTTTGTCAGCGAGGTCTTTGCCGACTCCAAAACGAGATATCCGCTGGTCCAGAAGCTGCTATATGGCCTACTCATCACAGTCCGGAAGCTGGTGCATTACTTCCAAGCACATCAAGTCACGGTGGTCACAGCGTTTCCACTCGGGGATGTCCTTCATAACCACGAGCCCACCGGCCGAATCGCTAAATGGGCACTCGAGTTGATGGCGTTCGACATCACCTTTCAGCCACGGACAGCAATTAAATCTCAAGCTCTAGCCGACTTCGTGGCTGAGTGGACAGAAGTTCAACTCCCAACACCAACAGCAAAGCTAGAGTACTGGACAATGTACTTCGATGGTTCTCTACGGATCGGCGGTGCCGGGGCCGGAGTCATATTGACGTCCCCCACTGGCGAAAAACTACAGTACGTTCTACAAATCCACTTCTCGGCTTCCCACAACGTTGCCGACTACGAGGCACTCGTTCACGGGCTCCGTATTGCTATATCACTCGGCATACGTCGGCTGGTTGTGCGCGGGGATTCTCAACTCGTGGTAAACCAAGTCATGAAAGACTGGACCTGTCTCGACGACACCATGGCGGCATACTGTCAGGAGGTCAGCAAGCTGGAAAACAAGTTCGACGGGCTAGAAATCACACATGTCCTGCGTCAATACAACGACGCGGCAGACGAGCTGGCAAACATGGGATCCAAGCGAGAAGCAGTTCCGACTGGAATCTTTGTTGAGCAACTTATGGAGCCATCAGTCAAGAAGAAACCGGCTCCGGAGCAGTCGGGAGGCGAGCCTACCTCGGCCACAGACGAGATGCTGCACATATGTCATGACTGGAGGACTCCTGTTGTCAAATTTCTCCTGGACGATGAACTCCCAGAAGATCGCAGTCAAGCCGAGCAGATCAAGCGTCGAAGCAAAAGCTTCCTACTAGTCGGAGAAGACCTGTACCGAAGGAGCGCATCCGGTGTTCTCATGCACTACGTCACCACCGAGGAGGGCAAGCAGATTCTACATTCGATCCACTCGGGTATATGTGGCAACCACGCCGCATCCAGGACGTTAGTCGGAAAGGCTTACCGGCAGGGATTTTTCTGGCCCACAGCAGTAACAGACGCCAAAGACATCATTCGCAAGTGCGAGGGTTGCCAGTTCTACGCAACACAAACAAATCTCCCAGCCCAAGAACTTCAAACTATCCCTATTTCCTGGCCATTCGCAGTATGGGGGCTCGACATGGTCGGGCCTTTCAAGAAAACGCCAGGAGGGTTTACACATTTATTCGTCGCGGTGGATAAGTTCACCAAGTGGATTGAGGCTAAACCCATTGCAACAATTACAGCGGCACGAGCAAAGGACTTCATCATGAGTATACTATACCGGTTCGGAGTCCTAACCGCTCATCACCGACAACGGTACTCAGTTCGCGGACGGCGTATTCCAAGACTTCTGCGAAGATTTCGGCATCAAGATCTGCTACGCATCTGTGGCACACCCGTGGAGCAACGGGCAGGTCGAACGAGCCAACGGTATGGTCTTACAAGGCATTAAGGCTAGGATATTCGACCGACTACAACCATATGCGGGCCGGTGGGATCAAGAACTCCCGTCCGTTCTCTGGACTCTCAGAACCTCGGTTAGTCGGGAAACAGGGCAATCCCCTTTCTTCCTGGTCTACGGTGCCGAGGCTATGCTACCGACAGAGTTACAGTTCGGCTCTCTGCGAGTCCGGGCTTATTCAGAAGATGACTCCAACAATACCCGACTGGTCGAGTTAGATCAGTTGGAAGAAGCAAGTGTTAGTGATATGCCCTAGAGGCAACATGGAGATGTTATATATATCACATGCTATGTTTATAATGTATTGATTTGTTCCTTGAAATAGACATTATCATTGTTGATCAATGAGTATGTGACTTATTCATGAGACTCTTAATGTCAAATATTGCTATTTCTAAATGATCCCTGATCATATATCATATGAGGAACAAATATGATTGTAATATCAGCATATGTATTGATTGATGATCATGTCTCATGGATCATGGTATGGAGATACCAAATCGATAATATGAACATATGTTAGTGAACATATGTTGGATAGACCGCCATGAGATACTGCAGAGATTTTTCATGTGTCATCAGTTAGTCTCAGTACTATTTATGTAGAGTCCTTAGACTTGAGATCATCATGGTTCTCAACATACGTAGTAGCTTATTTTGGGACTACTAAACACTACTTTCCGTAACTGGGTAGTCATAAAAGTGGTCTTCGGGTTTGCTATGAACATGTAGTGGGATATGAATGATCAAGATAGAATTTGCCCCTCCTTATGGGAGAGATATCTCTGGCCCTCATGTAATGGATTATGGAAGTGATGGCATGTTACGATGATTGAGGTGTCAATCACAAGTTTGTAATCCATCACAGGATCGAGAGAGTGATTGAGCTATTAAGAGGATGACACAAGTCTCGCCTTGAGCTCAATCGATATCGTGAGGCAAAGGGATTTGTACATAAGGACATTACAAGGTTCAGCCGATATGATCTTTATGTATATCTTGGGGCTATATGCCTTGCTAGAGGCCGCTATTAACAGGGTGACCAGAAAGGCGTTTCTGGGTCGCGAAAATATACGTGAACCTACAGGGTCGCACACTTAATGGGTTGGAACACTTATTCGAATGTGATTCGAATATGGGCTCGATTCGGATAGAGATCCGAGTAGACTCTTACTGGGCTCGGTCCACGAGGCCTGAGTAAGGAGGTCTATATATAGGGAGGCGAGGGCTGAGGAGTTTCAAGTGTGTTTTCTGTTAGCCTCGAGCAAAACCCCTAGCCGCACCTTCCGAGCCAAACCCTAGTCGCTCACGAGTGCTAGTACACTCGCGATCGGCGTTCCAGCCCGGACGTGTGGATACCCGTAGAGGCGCTGCTCGTTGCGGCGTTGATCGGCCCGGAGATCGACTACTTCCACTACTACCTCGACGCACGCGTGGTTGGACGGCTTCCTCCAACTCTCTTCACTGCACTGCGCGTCTAGTGGTAACATCCATGATCCTTCTCTCGCATGATGTCCTGGTGTGCGCGGTAGAATTTTATTTTCTGCTATCGTAGCCTACGCGTACTCCTTCAGCAAGAGACACCGCAACAATCCAGTCAGCAAGGTATCTTCAAGGCCTACGTCGCTACCACAATCGCAATGTCCGTGGCCGCGCCTTTTTGGTCCGGGATCTCGTTCTGAGGAAAATACAAACCACCAAAGACAGGCACAAATTATCCCCAATCTGGGAAGGGCCGTTCATTATAGCCGAGGTCACGCGGCCAGGCGCCTACCGACTGAAGATCGAAGACGGTGCTCTCATCAGCAACTCATGGAACATAGAACAGCTACGTCCTTTCTATACCTGAGTTTTATAATTCTCATGTGTACAGTTTCTCTGACTCACTACGCCGCTTGTATCAACCGAGTAGTGAGTCGGGGGCTGCATGTATATACGTGTTCTGTCAATAAGATACGAGCTGATCTTACCTCAGTTACGAAGCCTTACTATGACTGTCACGTTTGCCTGAGTACAGCTTCTTACGTTGAACGTTTTTATTAAGTTCTGACAGACTAACTCGGCGCAGACTACACGGTCAAGTAAAGCTAGTGACGACTGAGTAGCAAGCTTGGCGGCACTGCACACATATTTACACATGCTTGTTTACAAAAGTTTATATATACCGACTACATAACATGTTGCCCTTACAGACCCAGGTCTCAGGTAATTATTTCAGCAGTCGGCTTCGCCCGGGCAATCAGCTCCAGCGCCTCCTCGGGCGTCGTCTCTTCGGCAAACCCCTCCCTGATGGCTTCAATATCTGCCCTTGGGTAGATGGACTTGGTCATCGCCAGGGTCTGGGCCACGCCGGCAACAACATGCTCATTCGAGTACTTTTTCAAGGCACTCGGTGCATCCTCGAGACGCGCCTCTATCTGGGGGATTCTGCTGCAACTGGTCCCACAGGCCGGGGATCTATGAGGTTCAAGGAGCCTTTCACGGACCCGACGAGGGCCTCTCCGTGATCTCTGATCACTCTTATCTCTCTGTGTAGAACCGATACTAGGCGGACATTGGCTCTCATGTGTGCCCAGGTCCGCCGGCAAGTAAACTTGTCAGATTCGGCTATAGACGGAACGACTAATGGATTGGCTGAGATCACGGTCAGGTTGAGGACTTACTTTTGTAGTCGGCCTCCCACCCAGCCACGGTCTTCTCCATTTCAGCTTTTTCCTGACCAAGCTTGGCGACGGCCTCCTTCAACTCGGCCTTCTCCCGGTCAAGCTCGGTGTTGGCCTTTGTCAGGTCGGCCTTGACCTTCTCAAGCTCGGCCCTGGTTCTTCAGCCTCCTTCAGCTGCGACTCCCTCTCTGTTCGGGTCTTCAACTTTGCTTCGAGGGCTGCACGACAGATTAGCCAAGAGCTCAACCGTGCATGCATGACATAACTAGGCAGTCGGGAACAACGCAGCTGGATGAATACATCGACGGTTCGGTCGGGAAGATATACTCGGGGATTTTACCTCTGATCTTTCCGGCTAGGGCCCAAGTTTCCTCCTTGAGCTGATCAAGCATCTTAGCCAGGCCTCCTCCCCGCATGATGCTCCTCCATCTCGGCTTCAATGCCGAGCTGCTCCAATTCTACGAGGGGGAGCACTCGACCAAGATTTCTGTCATCTCCTCATTGCGGTCGACAAGCTTCTGCTCAGGATAAGAGACAAATCAAGGACGGAGTCAGACGTCAAAATGAGAAGATTGCCAAGACTTTACCACAAGGATCATACCCCAACTCCTTGGACCCACTGATAGCTGGGCGCGAAGCAAGCTTCGCGTTCCTCCTCGCGACGACCTCATCAAGCCTGAAGCTTTCACGTCCCGTCAGGCGCGTCCATGTGAAGGTCTGGGGCATTAACGCGGAGGAGCTTCGATCGAGGCGGGTTGGGATCTCTAGCGGCGGCGACGACGACGACGACGACCAAATGGCGATGGGGTCCCGGCCTCCGCCGCCATCCCCGCGACTGGGGCCGGCTCAGGGGCTCCGACGGTGGCCTCCACAACGGGCCGCGCTTCAGGGGCTGGGGCCTCAACCTCGGCAAGAGCCTCTTGGTCGGGCGGCGGCGGCAACCCTGTGGTCGGGACCACCTCGGTCTCCACGACCGGGCTGGCCATCGGCTCAGCGGGTGCGCTCGCGGCGCCGGCTCAGCCAGGGCAGGCTCTTCATTGGGAGCGGTCGGATTGGTCTCCTTGAGATCGATATCGGCCCGCTTCCTGCACAATGAAACACGACATCAAAACACTACTCCAACACGCAAGAATTTTTAGAAGATCTGGAGCAGCGCACCTCTTGGAGAACTTCAGCTTCCTGCTAGGCAACCCAGGTCCCGGCGGAGCGCTAGCTCCGGTGGTCGGCCCGGTCGGCGTTACAGTCGGTGGCGGCGCATCAGCCCGAGTCGGCCCCGATTCCGGTGTGGTTGGCTTGGGCGCCTCCGTCCTCGATGGCGCCTTCTCCAGCTGGCCCATCGATGGTGCTGCTGCCGGGCTCGACAACGTTGGGCTCAAACCCGCAGGTCTCAACCTGGGACTTGATCGCCTGGGCGCCGCGGCGACGGTGTCCTTTATCTTCAGGCTTCCTACACGGCGCGCGGCATGATGGCCCTCTCGCCCCGATACAGGATCGGCTTTTTCCCGGCTCTCTTGGAGTCGGGCTGGGCGGTGGCGGGGCTCCTCGGCCTCTTCTTTGATGCAACGGCCGACAACGGGCGGGAGTCTTCATCAAACTCCACGCACCACTACAAGGAATTCAATAAGACACATCATATATTGCCTAGGGATCAGACATCCAAGTCCACAGGCATGCGCTACAAAGGAGAGACGGATGTTACCTCGGAGCGGGGCCAACTACGCCTGTAAGATGCAATGCGTCTTCTTGTCTTCGGTTTCAATTACCCCGCTGGAGAAGTATCCGAACAGGGTCTCTGTCACTTTCTGCTCATTGGCCGATTCCCGGCTGACCCGATCAGGGTCATGTCTTCCCTGGTAATCCCAGCCGAACGCACTCCTCAGCTTCAGGGGCTGGAAGCGCCGAGTCAAGAACCGCCTGGCCACCCAGGGACCAGTCAGGCCGGCCTTCTTGAAGTTATCCATCTTCGTCAGTAGTTGGTGCACTTGACCCATCTCTTCATAGGTCGGGTCCGCCGACCAATTCGGCAAAACTACCGGTGGCAAGCTAGTGAATGGCTGCAAGGAGGGAGCCAGATCTGCGCAATAAAACCACTCCCTGTGCCAACCTTCAAGGTGGATTTCAAGGGAAGATCAAGATATAACTTTTTCCTATCACTCCTCAACTGAAGACCAGCCTCCCCAATCACACTGATGTTATTTTTGGAGGGCTGGGGTTTAATGTGGAACAAATGCCTAAAGAAGTTGAAATGGGGTTCCACACCCAAATAGCACTCGCACAGAGTGACAAAGATGGAGATCTGAAGAATCGAGTTGGGATTCAAATGCACCAACTCTAGCTTATAGAAGTCAAGAACGCGGCGGAAGAAATCAGAAGACGGAAGGCACAAGCCTCGATCGAAAAAAGAGGTGATAACTACCGTTTCACCAGGTCGGGGATTCAGGATCGACTCATCCCTAGCCGACCGCCAGCGAATCACCTCTTGGCTGGGCAACTTCAATTCGCACTCCAGCCGCTTCAGCTTCACCGAGCCGCAATCTGAAATCGGCCAAGAACTCCCCGGCGCACTTGCAAGATCCGAAGCCTTCGGCATGACTGGAGGCGGTGAGATTTGGGGAAAAGCAAATCGGGGGCTTGGAACAAACGAAGAGGATTGGAACCGCCCGAGTTCGGGTGGGGAATAGCAGCAGCTAACCCTAGCCGGGCGGGAGGCAAAAAGTTGGGCGCGAAGGAGGAAGACGAAGCGATTGGCTGATTTGGGGAAGATGAAGGAATCTTTTTCTCTCTCCCCGGTTTTATAGAGCCGATGCCGACTAGATGGGCTTGGGCCTACACAGTCAGCATTGGGCCACCAAGATATGAATTCCTACAGTAGCATGCTCCATGTGGGCCGCTCGCAGGCTGAGTTGAAATTATAGCGCTGGTGCTACCAACAGGAGCCGATGTGGTAAACAGATATGCTTCATGAGAGCCTTATTGCTAAACATATATGTTTGGGTATCTATTTTATCCACCAGGTCTCGAGGATATATCCTTACAAGGATCACAAGCTGGTCTTCATTAAAATTGGAGATGTAGGTATCTTTCTTGGATACACCTGACCACGCTGTGGATTTATTTTCATACAGTGGTACTCGGCCTACATGCGTGGCCATCAGTTGCTATGAGCGACATTTTACCCGCTGACATGATGTGGAAGAGTCTAACTTTCGAGTAGTGTACTACTCAGGAGAGACTATAAATATCTTTTCCCGCTGACATGACATGGAGGAATCTAACTTCTGGGTGGGACACCACTCGGAAAAGACTATAAACCACTTTTTTCCAGCTGACATGACGCTGAAGAGTATGGGCCACTCGGATATGGGCCAGTATATGGGCCACTCGGATAGAGGATGGACCGAACCATGTAATTAGAGATAAGATAGCACCCGGCAGGCTTTGCCTTGTATAATAAGGAAACATAGTCTTAGTCGGATAGGACTCTATCTCTAAGAAGGAAATCCCTTGGCCGTATCCGGCTGGGATCTTATCATGTACCCCTGTCCCCTAGTATATAAAGGGAGGCAGGGCGCCCCTCAGGGCAACCACAACGAGATCATCGATCATCAAACACCTCAGAGGAATAACACCTCAACTGGACGTAGGGTATTACCTCACATCGAGGGCCTGAACCAGTATAAATCTTCTGTGTTCCTCTGCAATCCACCGAATTCACCTTCGCCGAGTAGCCCTATAGTTTTATTGCCGGTGCGAAGCATCGACATCTACCATGATGCAACATGTCTTTATCATATTGCCAAGGTCTACCCAACAGCAATGAGCAAGCATGCATAGGTACGACATCGCAATCAACAAAATCACAATAAGAACCAATTGCAAAATTCAACCGAACCAATTGTGTCACCTTAACTCTGCCACTGTTGTTGAACTAGTGAATGTAATATGGATGCGGGTGCGGTTTAGAGTGCAACGCAAGCTTAGTTACCATCTCAGTACTTACCAAGTTTCTGCAACTTCCCCATGATAATGGTGCGACAGGATCGCTCGTTGACAATGCACTTCGTCTAAAATAAGTTATGCCACTGGTTCTACTCCGCTTTGCTCATTTGTACACTCAACACACGCTGCAAAATAAGACTCTCATAGTGCTTGGCATCATCAGCACCAATATGTTCCTCATCATCACTTCTTGCATCATTAGCTGCAAGCAATGCAAGTGTATCCTCATCCAAATCACTAGCAGAAGAATACTCACCATTCTCCTTAATAATCAGAACGCGTTTGCTGGGGCACTCCCTTTGTAAATGTCCAAAACCCTTGCATTGATGGCATTGAACATCCCCTGTTCATCTTGTGGAAGCAACCGAAGAAGCACTCTTGGTAGGTGTTTGTACAGATCCTTTGGTTGCCTCTGAAGCACGTGGTGCTGTGGTAGGAGGTGGTGGCCGCGGTTTGTTGTTGGAGGGCAACGGTGCAGCTGTACGGCTTGGTAGGTGTTGACGCCAAAATTTGGTACGATTCGTATAGGACTCGGTTAAAGAAAGAGATTATGTCAGTCGATGGAAATTAATCCAGAAGAAGCCGAGTATAGGAAGGAATCGTGAAGACCAAGGCATGGCAGTTAATATTTTATCTATAAATTAGGTAACTCTAATAATTTTTAGGAAACCTGATCTCGTGTCCGATCAGGGCTTGTTGTTTTTCCTTTTATAGATAGGAAACTCCTGTTTCGTGTCCGATCAGGACTGTATCAACTCAGGGTATAAATATGTATGCCCGGGTACCTTGTAATCTATCTAATCGATCAATACAACTTCGGCGCATCGCCACCCTTTCGACGAGTTCTTGCTTCTCGAGCCGGGCTGCATCGGTTAGGTCCGAACTCCTGCAACTCGTCACCCCTTACCACGGTGTACCTATTCTGTCTACGGCTGCATCAGTTAAGTTTGATCTCTTAGTCCGAGTAGATATACCACATCACGCGTGCATAGTTTTTATCGGCTTACCAGGGGTAGTTTATCTTCAGTTTGTGCTGCATCGGTTGGGTCCGACCTACTAAACTGCTAGCGATAAATTATTCCTGTTAGGTTGATAGATTTTACGCAAGCGTCTTATCGGGATGTATAGCCGATAAGTTATCGTACATCACAATTGCATTAGATCTATCGGCTCATCGAGATTCTTTTATTATTATTAATCTGTGCTGCATCAATTGAGTTTGACCTACTAGATTGATAATAATAGATTTATGCTTGTTGAGCCGATGGATGTTTAGGCGATGTTTTATCGGAGTGCTTAGCCAATAAGTTATCTTTTTACTAGATAAAGCCGACTGCATTGTCTATTGATTATTATTCTGCATATCTACTCTTTCATCGGCTTCTAGCCGATGTCCAAGTGTTTTCTCGGCAGTCGGCTGGCTTATTATTTGCTTATATTATCATCGATTCTATCATCGACTTCTTAGCCGATGCGCAAGTGCTGTTGGTAGTCGGACACGAGGAAGGACTCGGGCGCAGGCACGAGCGAGGACCTGGGCGCGGGCACAGGCGAGGGCCCAGGCACGGGCGCGGCCAGTACCTTAGGTTTACAGCCGATGCTCAAGCATTCCTTCGGCAATCGGCTGGTAGGATTCTTATCGGCCGATTGGATCACTGAGCTAATATTGTCTATCTCCTTGTCAATTGCGGGGTCAAATTGACTGGCACGCCTACGAACCTCAACATCTTAGGACCTGCACTAGAGTTAAGCAGATCTCCCAGGCCTTCGCGTGTCTATAGACGCCGAACCATATCATTGGCTCGTTCCCAACGCTGCCGGTGATTTTCGGCGTCAACAGTAGGGCAGCGGCACTCCGAGGTGTCCATGGAGCTCTCCCTGAAGAAAAGTTAGCTCTTGTGCGTGTACGTCATCCCTGCACTTCTCTTTCAGCTTTGTAAGCATAATGAAACAATCGAGTCATATTATTGTACTCTTTGTAGCTAAGAATATCATAAATTTCTCGGTCTAAACCACCCAAAAATCTAGCCATAGCAGCCTCCTCATCCTCTACTAATCCACAATGCAACATGCCAATTTGCAATTCTTGATAATATTCTTCCACACTTTTGTTATCCTGTTTCAATTGTTGCAACTTATTTAACAAATCACATGCATAATATGAAGGTACAAATCTTGCATGCATAATCCGTTTCAAATCATCCCAGTTAGGTGGCATAGCATTCATATGTGTACGACGGTACTCACTCCACCAAATAGAAGCATAATCAGTAAACTCACTAGTAGCAGCCCTAACCCTCCTATTTTCTGGAATATCATGGCAAGCAAACTTTTGGTCTACTGCTAACTCCCACGAAAGATAAGTATCAGGGTCATATTTACCATCAAAAGGAGGCATAGTGAATTTTATCTTACCAAACGAATCATCATTGCCACGTACCTCACAGCGTGGCCGGTTAGGAGCCATGCCATTGCAGTTGAATCTAAGTTATCGTTGGTCCAGATCATCCTCAGAGTCAGCAGTATAACTGCCCATGACTCCATATTCGCCCACCTCACTACCCATGACTCCATATTCACCAGCAGCAATATTGGGCACCGCTGGAGGTACCACCCGGGGTGCTTGGGCGATCTGATAAGGCGCCTCATAATATCAGCAAGAGCTGTGTTCACGGTGCCCATGGAAGCTTCTAGGGCCGTAAGCTTGGTGTTGGTCGCGATCTGCGTAGCCTCCACATGACCTAGCCGCTCATTGGTGATACGCACATCTTTCTCAAGACCTTCTGTGCGCACCCTCACTTGGGTAGCAAACTGTTGTATGATTCCCTTGGTTCGGGGTGAATGTGATGCTCCCATGTTCTGTTCTTCAATCTCTGTCATGGTTAGGAAAAAGAAACAGAATACAATGACAAATATACACAAGAAGGTTCCTCGACACTACTAGGATGTAGCTAGTGTAAGTCCCTCACTCTCAACCTGTTCAAACAAGCTCTTACCAATTCTTACCAAGCTAAACAGGAGGTGATGGCAACCGTTAGACTAGAGCAAACCCCTGGAGAAGGTGTATTGACGCCTTGGTTGCTGAATCCCTGTCAAGTGATAGTCGAACCGGTGGAGCTATAGGAGGGCTGAAAGTGAACAAAGGAATACTAGAACCACGTTAGTCAAAGCAACTTGAATAATCGTTCAAAGTTGGCACCGTGCTGGTCCTAGGCTAGGACGTACTAGAGACGCGAGCCTAACCACAAATGATGCCACAAAGCTCCCTCCGGAAGCGAAGGTAGGGAAAACAAGCTCCTAAAGAGCAAGACTGCACACTTCTTTTGTTCCTTTTTTTTTCTCTCTTTTTTTTGCTTTTTTTTTCAACTAGGAACTCAAGAATAGCAAAACCCTAGGAAGGTGCAGCTCAAACCAATGTAAGACATGGCTTGTACAAATTTGTGAGCGTGCTTTAAAACTCGTGCTGAAACTTCAGACCTCGAAAACTCAAACTTCCCGGTCGAACTTCACAAAAATTTCTTCGGACGAACCCAGCAAAGCTAGGGAGAACCCTCTGTAAAATTTTCTGTAGATGTCCGCAGACCCGATTCCAAGATCGTATGTGAAAGTTATGCCTGTTTTAAGGTAGGTAGCGCGCGTTAGGGTTTCGCGGCTCCACCCCACCTCGGATTGGCAAGTACTCCCACTCAGACTCAAACACAACTCCTACTTGGATTCGACCAGACCAACTCGGACTCAGCAAACCCTAGATTGAAGACTCGACCGGCAGTGATGGTGATGATAGTGGCAATATAGCGTGGCAAGAACTCGAAACTCTAAATGACTAGACGCTAAGACCAGCAACTCGACACAACGATGCAACAGAAAACTCAACAAACTTAAACTAAGCAGAACTAGTAAAAGGCTTGAATTGTCTTGGACCTCGGTAGTCTAATCTACTATTTTTTTTGGCTTCTGGACTGTAGGTAATAAAAAATTATGAAACAAGAAATCTCTCAACGAGCAACCTTGAGCTCTGATACCATTTGATATGGACGTGGGTGTCCCAATCTTTCGATGAGAGGGTAAGTCAATTGGATGGAGCGACGTTGGTGATCCGACTACAACCGTCCAGAGACGTTCTGCCTTAGCAATCGTTACACCAACTCCAGAGGTTGTTCGCAATCTCGATGGTTACACGATCAGCCCAACCACGAGGGTAATTGTTCCTGTAAGCAATCGAGAACTAGCAAGAATAAGATGAACAAGTAACTCAATTTGCGAATAAAGATGAAGGTTTAACTCAAAGAGAACAAACGATGGGGTTCCGAAGATGAGCAAACCTGCGATCTAACCTATCACAAGATTACATGGTAAAGTAGCGACACTAACTTTAATCTAACAAAACCCAATCTGTTTGTGGTGGCTCTAAAGGTATTAATACGATGGGAGGATAACCACAGGGGTGTTGGGGTTGTTCTTCAACCCTAGGAAGCGTCCCTAATGGACCCAACATGATATATGGGCCTTCGGCCCAAAAACGGTGACGTTGCACCTTAAACAGAAAATCTCTCGTCACTAAAATAATGATTGCGGACGATTCCGAGCAGATATGAGCATGAATCTAGATCTGTTCAAAAGTAGACTTGATAAGCTTTCCGTGAAGTACTAAAACTCCTAAATTGGAGTTCGTATGAAGTCGTGGCGACCATCACAAGTTAAGGCTGTCTTACGGTCCGAATCCAGCCTGCGCGAATCCCTTTCTTTGTTGATCTCCTCCATCATTCTTGAGCAACAACAACACGCGTGGATCCCCATGGTCTACATAAATTGGAGACAAACTTAGAAACAAACTCATCTGATAATTAAGCTGACATGCACGAGCGCGAGTAAGCGGCAGCGTAGGTGTGGACGTATCGATGGTGTTGATGTCCTCATCATCGGCTCCGCCTCAGAATAGAAGGCCGTAGCCCTCCTTTTTGTCCACCAACTCCTTTTTCCTTCCCGAGCCGAGCAGCGCCTAGCCATCGTTTGTCTACTACCGCCGACAGCCGAGGACGGCGATGACGCCAGTGCCAACCCCCGCTTGACCACCCTGAGAGGAGACCCCTTCCTTCCCCTCGAAGCATCGCAGCCAGCCGCGCCTATAAATACCCCCTACACTTCCTTCGGCTGGTTCTTCCCCAGGCTTTCATCACCACCGCCACTTTTGAATTGCCCGTTGCCAAACACAGCAGCATCTTCCTCCTCGACCCGCGGCGGACCAACGATAGGAACCCTAGGATCGCCGTCGTCGCCCCAGCCTCCCTCTGATCCGTCTTCCTCACGTTGAGGCACGAACGATCATGTTCGTGCCGCCGGCGTTCATCACTGTACCGCTTCAGTTACGGTAGTTTCCCTCCCCGGTCTCCCTCTCATATCCTCCTCCTAGCTCTCGCGGACAACCGCTAGTTCTCCCCCGAGTGTTATACTCCCTATAGGCACCTCCTCCGTGAACGCCGTCGTGCTGCCTTGCTGAGTGCCATCACCCATCGAGTAGGGGCAGTTGTAGTTAGCCGCCGGCCTGGGAATCAGTCCCAGAGCCCATGAGACCCCCTCTCATGCAAGGAATTTGACCATAGGTCGCCGCTGAGGGAGTTCCCAAATCCACGCCACTTCTGTGTGCCGCCGCGATTGATATGGACGTGGGTGTCCCGATCTTTCGATGAGAGGGTAAGTTGATTGGATGAAGCGACGTTGGCAATCCGACTACAACCATCCAGAAATGTTGTGTCTTAGCAATCGTTACACCAACTCCAGAGGCTGTTCGCAATCTCGATGGATGCACGATCAGCCCAACCACGAGGGTAATTGTTCTTGCAAGCAATCGAGAACTAGCAAGAACAAGATGAACAAGCAACTCAATTTGTGAATAAAGATGAAGGTTTAATTCAAGAGAACAAACGGTGGGGTTCCGAAGACGAGCAAACCGGCGATCTAACTCATCACGGGATTACACGGTAAAGTAGCGATGCTAACTTTAATCTAACAAAACCCAATCTGTTGGTGGCGGCTCTAAAGATATTAATAGGATGGGAGGACGACTACAGGGGTGTTGGGGTCGTTCTCCAACCCTAGGATGCGTCCCTAATGGACCCGACTTGATACATGGTGACGCAGCACCTTAAATAAGAAACCTCTCATTACTAAAACGGTAATTTTGGATGATTCCGAGCAGATATGAGCTTGAGTCTGGATCCGTTGGAAAGTAGACTTGATAAGAGAACTCCCAAATTGGAGTTCGTATGAAGTCATGGCGGCCGTCACAAGTTGATGCTATCGTACAGTCCGAATCCAGCCTACGCGAATCCCTTTCCTTGTTCATCTCCTCCATCATTCCTGAGCAACAACAACACGCGTGGATCTCCATGGTCTACATAAATTAGCGACAAACTTAGAAACGAACTCACCTGATAATTAAGTTGACGTGCACGAGCGCGAGTAATCGGCGACGTAGGTGTGGATGTATCGATGGTGTTGATGTCCTCATCATCCCCCCAACTTGCATTTGAGTCGTCCTCAACTCAAGCTCATCTTCTTCGCCCAAATATGGCTTCAAATCTGTAATGTTAAATATGGGACTAACCCCAAAATCGCAAGCAGATCAAGCTTATATGCATTCTCATTAATTCTCTCTATCACTTTAAAAGGTCCATCAACTCTAGGCAGCAATTTAGACTTTCTCAAATCAGGAAACCTATCCTTCCTCAAATGCAACCAAACCAAATCTCCAGGTTCAAAAATCAATTGCCTTCTACCTTTATCACCAGTGATCTTGTACTTAGCTTTCATGCGCTCTATGTTTTCTTTGGTGGTCTCATGCAGTTTTAACATCAACTCAGCACGTTGCTTAGCATCAAAATTCAATTTTTCAGAAGATTGCAAAGGCAACAAATCAATTGAAGCGCGAGGCACCAACCCATAACCAATCTCAAACGGACACATCTTTGTAGTAGAATGCAACGAACGATTATAGGCAAATTCAATATGAGGCAAACAATCTTCCCACATTTTAATGTTCTTCTTCAAAACTGCCCGTAACATAGTAGACAAAGTTCTATTCACAACTTTAGTTTGACCATCAGTTTGAGGATGACAAGTAGTAGAAAATAAAAGCTTAGTTCCCAAGTTAGCCCATAAAACTCTCCAAAAATGACTAAGAAATTTAGTATCACGATCAGAAACAACTGTATTTGGCACACCATGTAAGCGAACAATCTCTCTAAAGAACAAATCAGCAATATGAGTAGCATCATCAGTTTTATGACATGGTATGAAGTGTGCCATTTTAGAAAATCTATCCACAACAACAAAGATGCTATCACACCCCTTCCTAGTCCTAGGCAATCCCAACACAAAGTCCATGGAAATGTCTTCCCAAGGAACACTAGGTACGGGTAAAGGCATATACAAACCATGTGGATTTAATCGTGACTTAGCCTTTTGACAAGTAGTGCAGCGAGAAACAAACCTCTCGACGTCCCTTCTTATCTTTGGCCAAAAGAAATGATTAGCAAGAATGTCTTCCATCTTCTTTACTCCAAAATGCCCCATCAGCCCGCCTCCATGCGCTTCCTGTAGCAACAACAAACAAACAGAGCCAGCTGGAATACACAACTTGTTAGCTCTAAACACAAACCCATCATTGAGGACAAATATATTTGATCTCTTTCCATCCTTACAATGCAACAACACATCTCTAAAATCAGCATCATGCACATATTGGTCCTTAATTGTGTGTAATCCAAAGATTTTATAGTCAAGTTGTGTTCATAAGGTATACCTCCAAGACAAAGCATCAGCAATGATATTCTCTTTCCCCTTCTTATGTTTTATTACAGAAGGAAAATACTCAATAAATTCAACCCACTTAGCATGTCTACGGTTCAATTTACTTTTACTACGAATATGCTTCAAAGATTCATGATCAGAATGTATAACAAACTCTTTGGGCCACAAATAATGCTGCCAAGTTTCTAAAGGTCGAACTAAAGCATATAATTCTTTATCATAAGTAGAATAATTCAGCATAGGCCCAGATAATTTCTCACTAAAATATCCAACAGGTTTACCTTCTTGAATCAGCATGCCTTCCTTAGCAACAACAACACGCGTGGATCTCCATGGTCTACATAAATTGGAGACAAACTTAGAAACAAACTCACCTGATAATTAAGTTGACGTGCACGAGCGCGAGTAAGCGACGGCGTAGGTGTGGACATATCGATGGTGTTGATGTCCTCATCAGCAATTCGCCACCATCGACCCCAGATCAACGAATCCATACCATTGGCCGCTTTCCCCTTGACGTCCACTAGACACCGGTGGCATCCCCGTAGACAAAAACCTCGTGCTTCGCCCGGACGACCGACGCCGTCGTCGGCCGTTCAATCAATTCCTGTTCCTCTTCTTCCTCGCGCCGCCTGGTTGAGAGCCGAAGACGTCCTCCCGCCGCCGCTCAAACGCCCAGACCACCGCAGACCATGTGCTTGCATGTGGGACCACCTCGTCTCAGTGCATGGCGGACCAGACCCAACTCCCCGTCCACCGCCCCTTAGAACCGCATCCCTCCATGAACCAGTTCCTCCGCAAACCGCAACTGACTGTGGGCCCCGTTTGCCAGGTTAGGCCCACCTGTCAAGAGCCGTCACGCCACCCCTCTTCTCGCCTGATCACGTCTGTCACGCCCTGAAAATCGTTTTAATTAAAAATCATTTTTGGGTAAATCGAAATATAAGAATACGCTAGAGAATTTTTGTTTGAGAAAAGTGTTTAAATAAAATTTTGAAATTTTCAATATTAAAAATCCCAAGTTGAAAATTTTAAAATAAATACTTGGATGCTTTTATATTCCTGGGGTTTTTGTCGGAATATTTTAAACGTTTAAGTATTTATGATAATAAACTCTATGTCTTTCGTGGTGGCGTTTATTTTTGTAAATTCCTCACAATTTTGGAGCTCCAGAATTAATTTTAATAGGACAAAGATCATTTTTATAATTAGATAAATCTATAATAAAATCCCTGTTTTTCCCCTGTTCGGGTTGTTCCGGTTTAGTCCTTTGAAGTCTCCCGTTCAACTTGAACTCTGACTCCCTTTTCTTCTAGAGTTTCGTGTCACTCCCGGAACCCTAAAACCTCCTCGACGTTCTGATTCTCAAAATATACCGATATTTCAAGCGATCGAATGTTTCCTAAACTATTCCCTCCCCTGTTCTCGACTCCCAAAATATTCCTCATATTTTGGATGTTTATTTATTCCGTTTCCCGAAATCCGGGAAATATATTCCTCGAATATCCTAATTTTCGGTCGACGTAAAATACCCTCCATTTTCCTAAGTTCCTGATTCCATAAATATTCCTAATTTTTCCTGATTCTGAAATATTCCTACTAACTCCTTACAATATTCTAGAAATTCCCAAAATATTCTTATACTTGGAGGGTTCCAAAAATTCCATTGAATCTCCTCAATTCCAAAGAAATATTTCGATTTCCAAAAGGGTTTCGACGTTTTTGATTTTCCCAATATATATAAATATACGCCAACGTTCACGACCCTCCAAAATTCCGAACAATTCCCCAATTTCTGATATTCCTACTACTTCTTGAAATTCTAAAATTTAAATTCTAAATTTAGAAAATTTTTGGGAAAAATCCCCACCTTTTCCCCTTCTTTTCTCTTTTCCTTATTTTTCTTCCAATTCTCCTTTTCTCCTTTTATTTTTGGTTCCTCCCTCCTGTTCATCTTCTTCTTTTCTTCTCTCTCTCTGCTCTGGCCTGCAGCGCTGAGCCGCCGCCATTGCCTGGGCTGAGCCCCTCGGCCTCGCTTTCCCTCTGGCTTGCACCAGCCCACCGCCGCCCCCACGGCCCGCGCCGAGCTCGCCCGGCCTGCGCTGCCCCGGCCTCCGCCGCCCCGCAACCGCCTGCCAGCGCGTTTCTCGGCACATCGCCCCCATGTCGCCGTGACGACCGCGCCCACTCCTGCTCCAAAACCGCCTCGGCCACGATTCCGCCTCCTCGTGCCCTCGAATAGCTCTCCCGAGCTCCCCTCTCTTGTTTTTCCCGCTCGCCGAAGCCACCGCCGTCTAGCTCCGCCCGCCGTTCCCGCGCCGTCGCCTGCTCTGCGCCGCCCTGCTGCTGCAGCCAGTTGGTACCTGCCGTCTCCTCTGCAGTCGCCCTGCCGCCGCCGCTCCTCGCCCCTGCTGAGCACCGCCTTTGGAAGCCACGTCGACGCCAGGAGCCAGCGCCGCCCTGAGGGGAGCATCCCTCGGCGCCGGTCCCTGCTGCTTTCCCCTTCCCCGAAGCCGCTGCCGCCCTGCAGGTCGATCTGTGTGCCGGCCCGCCGACGGTGGCCGCCGCCGTGGGTGAGTCCCATCGGCACCTCTGTCCCTCTCCCCTTGCTTTAGCACCCGCGTCGTCACCGTCATCCACATCCAGTGCCACTACCACGTTTGCTCCCTAGCCACCGCCTCGCCGTTGCCGTCGCCTGCTCCCCAACCGCCGGTCGCTGCGTCGTCAACATCGTCGTCGTCCTCTGCGCCTCTTGCCACCGGTCTGCCGTCGTTCCATCGCTGCGTCAGGTGAGCATCATCGCCGACGCTTCTCTCCCTCTCTTTACTCACTGTTGTCTCCACCGTCCACCCGAGACTAGCGCCCCTTCCTCATTGATCTGGCGCCGTCCTCGCCGATGCAATTGCGCCGTCGGGCCACCATGCTGACGCGGGTCAACATCGTCGTCTCCCTCGCCGACCAGCCGCGCCGCCCTGCTGCTGGATGCTGCCACCGATCTTCACTGCCTCGCCGTGCCATGGCAGGAGCCCGGCCTCCTCCTCCTGTGACGCTGCCGTGTGGGCCCTAGCCTCTCTCTCCTATGACCCCGACAGGTGGGACCCAGTTGGTAGTTTCCTCAGTAACACAGACACACGGGTCCCGCCGGCACTCCTTTTCCTGTTACAGGTGGACCTCAGGGTTTAAACCCTATTTGATCTCAGCCGTTTAAGTTGGGTCAAATTGCTACTATTGATTTCCTTAGATCGAATCTAGGCCATCCGAATCTTCTCAGTCCTAGAGCGAATCATAGCCGTCGATCTTCGGGATCGAACCCCAGCCTTTGTATCCTCTTTAATTCGTCTGGATACCATGTCAGCCCTAGCCGCTAGTCATTGACCCACCTCGGCTACCACATTAGCCTCCTGGCCCATGTGTCATCCACATGGCGTCCACCTCAGCAGTCCACCAACTCCCATCTCTCTGTCCCATAGACCCAGTCTACCATGAGCCTCATCATTGACTTGTGCACCCCATCTATCAACAATACTTCAAATAAATATTCAAAGTCAGAAATCCAGGGAATATTCTCGAGAATAAACCTTTTCTATTTCTTTTTGGATTTATTTTGAATTCGATATTCCGGAAGCCATATCTTTTCCGTCCGAACTCCGAATCGACCCGTTCTTCTTCCTAAATTCATCTAAAATTATAATCTACTTATTTATGTACTTTTGATATACTATTTATTTGGAGTTTCTTAGGGTTTTTTCTCGTTTTACGTGTAGTCTACCATAATCACCGTTTTGGAGGACCGCGGAGTCTACGGAAGAGTTCGGAAGAGTTCGGAAGAGCAATCGAAGATGTTTTGTCGCAAGGCAAGTCACACATTCATCCTCGAGCATGTTGAACCTACTTTGTGAAATATTTTATGATTTATAAATAAATTGCATATTTTTCCAATTACATGGAATATGGGACAACCTACCCGTTTGCTTGAGACCCTGTTTATTTGTTATCCATTCCTTGATAACTTTGGGGGATAATTTGACTAGCTTATGTCTCATTCGGTGACACAGCTAGAGATAAGACCTACTTAGCCATGCTTAGTACCACTAGATCACTCAAGGGATAATCACATTATTTCTATATTTGGTAATCTGATGAGCCACGTGCTCGAGATGTTTGACCATGGTGATTGGTCGTAATTAATTAACTAAAATTTGACCCAAATGGTGGGCTGTGGGTGCATGGTTTTGCTGGTCGTACCTATAGCAATTAAGGACTGGTTCGTGGGAGCCCTTTGGGCAAATACTCGTACTTACCACAAGCCAGCGTGGGCAACGGCTGGGCTTGTAGTGTCTCTTTCCCCTCTCCTAGGCACCAAAGATGAGGGTGGGCGTGATGGAGTTGGGTCGGCCCGGGGTAGGGTTGATCGGCTTCTGGATCCATCGTGGTGCAAGGGGGGTAGCCTGGCCGAAATGGTGTGCCCTGTCGGCAGGTGCAACGTCAGCGTGGTGTGGATGGTTAGGGAGAGGTTGCGTGAACGGTCCTGTCACAGCCTCTTACGGGGTATTGTGGTGATGCACTGGCACATGGGCGTGTGTGTGGCGCTGTGTCTTGTGGGTACAGTTGTACACCTCTGATCAGAGTAAATCTATTCGAATAGCCGCGCCGCGGACATGGGCGGTTGGCCAAGATTCACCGTGATTAGTCTCACCCTTGCTTAATTTACTTGACTTAATGGAACTGGTATACTTCAGGTGGATGGTTTGGGGTCTGATCAACATGGTGTAGCGTTGTTTAGTGATGGATTAATACTGATTAAAATAACAACTATTTTACCTATTTTATAACTACCACTGTTTACAACTGCTTTTACGCAAATGAGCCACCAGCTTCCCTTTGAAATCCCGTGCACAAATGCATCATTGGTGTGGCTTATTGAGTACGGTGGGTGGTACTCAGTCTTGCTATGTCCCCCTTTTTAGAAGCGAAGACCGTTCTTGTCAAAGTGAGTTTAGAAGACCTTGGCTTATACCCCAGTTGAGCTTGCCTGTGGTTTGGAGCTGAAGTCACGCTAGTTTCGCCTTTCCGCTGCTATTTTCTTCTATGTGAGGACTAAGTGCCTTTTCTGTAAGTATTTACGTTTGGATCTGTTTATTGTTTTGTCATTTTGTGTACCCTGGCTTGATTCCTGGGCAGGGATTTTAATACACAAAATAGTCTAGAAATTGGTTAAATGTCTAGGCGTGACAAGTTGGTATCAGAGCCAATCTTGACTATAGGATAAGCCAAACGGTCAGACCTTAAGGACATCATTTCCCAAAAACTATTTGTGAAAATCTTCTTGCTCTCTCTCTCTCTTCTATGTTTGATTTTTCTCTCCTTACACCTAATTAGAGGCAACAGAAGAGGATTACTAACTTAGAATTTTGAACTTGGTTCTAGATGGCCAACCAAGAAAGTGTGTATCTTGGAGACAGTGGTTTCTCAGCAGAGCTTCGTTGCATGGCTGCCGAAATTGGATATGAGACTTTGCCAGTGTACCACCACAAAATTGCCAGCAATGGGACAGACTTCTACTGCAAGATCACAGTGACTCTCGACTCCAACCGTGAAGACCTTCCTCGACTCATTTACGCTGCTGAAGCTGATCATTACCTGCATTCTCGAGAAGAAGCTGATGCCCCTCAGCCGAAGAAGTCAAAGAAGCTCTCCGATTACCTTCCTAAAGCTTAAGCTGCACCCTCAAGAATAGTCTTCACGTTTAGTTTAGTCACGTGTGTTAACTTGCTTGTTAGTGTGCTGGTGCTTGCTCCTTTGGTGCTTGTGTGCTTGGGTAGTGTATGGCATATGTCAGGTGGTGATATGGCCATACTAGTTTGGGCAGATGTAATAATCAACACTCTATATTCTTAAGTTCAGTGATAATTTAAATATTTAGTAAAGAAGATGCTCTCTCTTTTTGCTCTATACCTTCTCTTCCCGTTGATTCCTCCACCACAGATGGATAGTTTTATACATGAGATAAGAAGAAAGAGATTATATTGGATTCAGCCTTGGTCAATAATAATCACAATCATGACCCCTATTCAGCCTAAAATATGCAAACTCGGGTTTGTCGTAAACCCTGGTTCACCAAGAGATGACAGACCTTTGTTGGATAAGTGGAAGCTAGTATTTGGTATATGTCTACCAGATAGAGTTAACCTTTATGCAGACTTAAGAAGGCACCAGTAATGAACAGTCAGATTAATTCACTTTCAAAGCAATTCGTCAGGAAGTCAAGAAGAACGTGATGCAGAATATTAAGAGACAAGTCAAGCTAGGATTTACGGAACATCCTCGCCGTTCCAATATTTTCAAGAGAACAACCCTACCAGTCACAAATGAGACTAGCAAAACAATATTTGGATATGGATAATTTCTCGAGACTGCATCCAAAGCCGAGGCCCCAGCCATCGTAGAGAAGAATCAATGACGTCACGGTCACAACAGTCCCCACAGTAAAGGGAAGATGAATTGGTAGCATCAGAAATTGGAAGAAGAGAAGACATAACTAACTCACGATGGAGTTAGTGAAAGCCAATTTATGTCGATGGAGTTAGTGAAAGCCAGTTTATGACGCCAATAGTAAGCCCAACTGAATTGTTATCTTCAAGGAGTACCGACAGTTGTTACCATGATTCTAAGTCTGTTTACATTGAAGGGTAGCACCTAAGATAAAAGCGTCAAGGACAGAAGTTAAAGACGGAAGGAACCTGATACCAAAGCAGTTGATGTAGCCTTCAGACGAGACACCTACAATAACCCTGAAAGTTATAGATGAATATTTTCCCCACTATCATGAGGATCTGATTATGAGGATACTAAGAAATAGTTAGTAAGAGGGTAGGAAGAAAGGTGATTGATAAAGAAACTGGACGAAGTAAATCCTGGCAGAAGAAGGAAAGTGTTCCACCAAGGAGGATAAATGGTAAAGCGTACCGCGACACCATCCAAAAGTCCGTGTGCCGTAAACAAAGTATATAAGTTATGCCAGGACAAACAATGGGACCAATTCCGAGGGTTGTCACCGGAAGAGAGTGCTCAAGGGAAAGAATTGAAGATCAACCAAACCCTTTTGTTTCTAGCTGCCCTAAATCTCGGGACGAGATTTCTGTAAGGGGGGTGGATTTCTCACGCCCTGAAAATCGCTTTAATTAAAAATCGTTTTTGGGTAAATCGAAATACAAGAATACACTAGAGAATTTTTGTTTGAGAAAAGTGTTTGAATAAAATTTTGAAATTTCCAACATTAAAAATCCCAAGTTGAAAATTTTAAAATAAATACTTGGATGTTTTTATATTCCCAGGATTTTTGTCAGAATATTTTAAGCTTTTAATTATTTATGATAAAAACTCTATGTGTTTCGTGGTTGCGTTTATGTCTGGTAAATTCCCCATGATTTAATAAACTCTCTGAAATTTTCTTGGAATTTTCGGAGCTCCAGAATAATTTTAATGGGACAAAGATCATTTCTATAATTAGATAAATCTATAATAAAATCCCTGTCTTTTCCCCTGTTCGGGTTTGAAGTCTCCCGTTCATCATGAACTCTGACTCCCTTTTCTTCTAGGGTTTCGTGTCGCTCTTGGAACCCTAAAACCTCCTCGACGTTTCGATTCTCAAAATATACCGATATTTCAAGCAATCGAATGTTTCCTAAACTATTCCCTCCTCTGTTCTCGACTCCCAAAATATTCCCCATATTTTGGACGTTCATTTATTCCGTTTCCCAAACTCCGAGAAATATATTCCTCGAATATCCTAATTTCTCGGTCGACGCAAAATACCCTCCATTTTTCCCAAGTTCCTGATTCCATAAATATTTCCAATTTTTCCTGATTCCAAAATATTCCTACTAACTCCTTACAATATTCTAGAAATTCCCAAAATATTCTTATACTTGGAGGGTTCCAAAAATTCCATTGAATCTCCTTGATTCCAAAGAAATATTTCGATTTCCAAAAGGGTTTCGACGTTTTTAATTTTCCAAATATATAAATATACACCAACCGTTCGCGACCTCCAAAATTCGAACAATTCCCAATTTCCATATTCTACTACTTCTTGAAATTCTAAATTTTAAGTTCTAAATTTAGAAATTTTCTGGAAAATCCCACCTTTTCTCCTTCTTTCTCTTTTCTTTATTTTCTTCCAATTTTCCTTTCTCCTTTATTTTTTCTCTCCTTCTTTCTGGTTCCTCCCTCATGTTCATCTTCTTCTTTGCTTTTCTCTCTCTGCTCTGGCTTGCAGCGCTGAGCCGCCGTCGTCGCCTGGGCCGAGCCCCTCGGCCTAGCTTCCCCCCCGACCTGCACCAACCCACCGCCGCCCCCACAGCCCACGCCGAGCTCGCCCGGCCTACGCCGCCCCACAACCACCTGCCACCGCGTTTCTCGGCATATCACCCCCATGTCGCTGTGACGACCACGCCCACTCCTGCTCCAAAACCGCCTCCTCGGCAACGATTCCGCCTCCCCGTGCCCTCGAATAGCTCTCCCAAGCTCCCCTCTCTCGGCCACGATTCTGCCTCCCCGTGCCCACGATTTCCCCGCTCGCCCAAAGCCACCGCCGTCTGGCTCCACCCCGCTGTCGGCTGCCTCTGCCACCGCCCTGCTGCTGCGACCAGTTGGTCACCGCCGTCTCCTCTACGGTCGCCCTGCCGCCGCTGCTCCTCGCCCCTACCGAGTGCCGCTGTCTCTGGAAGCCGCGCCGACGCCAGGAGCTAGTGCCGCCGCTCGGCTACAGCCATCGCCATCCTTCGCCACCTCGAGGTGAGCATCCCTCGGTGCCGGTCCCTGCTGCTTTGCCCTTCCGCGAAGCCGCCGCCGCCCTGTAGGTCGATCTGTCACCGCCCTGCCGACAGTCGCCGCTGCCGTGGGTGAGTCCCATCAGCACCTCTGTCCCTCTCCCCTTGCTTAGCGCTAGCGTCATCGCCGTCATCCACATCCAGTGCCACCACCGCGTTTGCTCCCCAGCCACCGCCTCGCCGTTGCCGTCACCTGCTCCCCAACCGCCGGTCGCTGCGTTGTCAACATCGTCGTCGTCCTCTGCACCTCTCGTCGTCCTCTACTCACTGTCGTCTCCACCGTCCACCCGAGACCAGCACCCCCTTCCTCATCGATCTGGCGCCGTCCTCACCGATGCCATCGCGCCGTCGGGCCGCCATGCTGACGCGGGTCAACAACGCCATCTCCCTCGCCGCCTAGCCGCGCCGCCCTGCTGCCGGACGCTGCCACGGATCTTCACTGCCTCGCCGTGCCATGGCAGGAGCCCGGCCTCCTCCTCCCGTGATGCTGCCGTGTGGGCCCTGGCCTCTATCTCCCCTATGACCCCAACAGGTGGGACCCAGTTGGCAGTTTCCTCAGTGACACAGACACGCGGGTCCCAGTGACACTTCTTTTCCTATTATAGGTGGACCTCGGGGTTTAAACCCCATTTGATCTCGGCCGTTTTAAGTTGGGTCAAATTATTACTGTTGATGTTCTTAGATCGAATCTAGGCCATCCGAATCTTCTCAATCCCAAAGCGAATCACAGCTATCGATCCTCAGGATCGAACCCTAGCCTTTGGATCCTCTTTGATTCGTCCGGATGCCATGTTAGCCCTAGCCGCTAGTCATTGACCCATCTCGGCAGCCACATCAGCCTCCTGGCCCATGTGTCATTCACGTGGCATCCACCTCAGCAGTCCACTAACTCCCATCCCTCTGTTCCATAGACCCAGTCTACCATGAGCCTCGTCATTGACTTGTGGAGCCCATGTGTCAGCGATACTTCAAATAAATATTCAAAATCAGAAATCCAGGGAATATTCTCGAGAATAATCCTTTTCTATTTCTTTTCGGATTTATTCTGAATTCGATATTCCGGAAGCCATATGTTTTTCATCAGAACTCCGAATCGACCCATTCTTCTTCCTAAATTCATCTAAAATTATAATCTACTTGTTTATGTACTTTTTATGTACTTTTTATTTGGAGTTTCTTAGGGTTTTTCCTCATTTTGCGTGTAGTGTACCGTAATCGCTGTTTTGGACGACCGTGGAGTCTACGGAAGAGTTCGGAGGAGCAATCGAAGATGTTTTGTCGCAAGGCAAGTCACACATTTATTTTTGAGCATGTTGAACCTACTTTGTGAAACATTTTATGATTTATAAATAAATTGCATGTTTTGTCAATTACATGGAATATGGGACAACCTACCGTTTGCTTGAGACCCTGTTTATTTGTTATCCATTCCTTGATAACTTTGGAGGATAATTTGACTAGCTTATGTCTCATTCGGTGACACAGCTAGAGACAAGACCTGCTTAGCCATGCTTAGTACCACTAGATCACTGGAGGGATAATCACATTATTTCTATATTTGGTAACCTGATCAGCCGCGTGCTCGAGATGTTTGACCATGGTAATTGGTCGTAACTAATCAACTAAAATTTGACACAAATGGTGGGCTATGGGTGCATGATTTTGCTGGTCACACCCATGGCAATTAAGGACCGGTTCGCAGGAGCCCTTTGGGCATATACTCGTACTTACCATAAGCTAGTGTGGGCAACGGCTGGGCTTGTAGCGTCTCTTTCCCCTCTCTTGGGCACCGAAGATGAGGGTGGGTGTGATGGAGTTGGGTCTGCCCGGGGTAGGGTTGATTGGCTTCCGGTTCCATCGTGGCACATGGGGGGTAGCCTGGCCGAAATGGTGTGCCCTATCGGCAGGTGCAACGTCAGCGTGGTGTGGATGGTTATGGAGAGGTTGCGTGAACGGTCCTGTCACAGCCTCTTACAGGGTATCATGGTGATGCACCGGCACACGGGAGTGTGTGTGGGGCTATGTCTTATGGGTACAGTTGTACACCTCTGATTAGAGTAAATATATTCGAATAGTATCGATGTTTTACACCGGCAATATGAATATAGGGCTACTCGTCAGATAGAAACTCGGTGGATTGCAAAGGAACACGGGGAGGTTTATACTGGTTCAGGCCCTCGATGTGAGGTAATACCCTACGTCTAGTTGTGGTGTATTTCTTTGAGGATGTATGTTCACTTCTATGAGCTTATGCCCTCAGGGGGCTCCCTGCCTCCCCTTATATACTAGGGGATAGGGGTACAAGGTAAGAGTCCCAGCCGGATTCTAGCTAAGGGATCTCTTAGGGATATAACCTTCCTGACTAGGACTGTATATTCCTTATCGTACAAGGCAAAGTCTAATTACAAAGGCTAGGCCCATCCTCTGTCCGAGTGGCCCATATGCTTGTCATGAGGTACCCGGGGCCCATGGCCTCCATAGTAGCTCTTGAGATCTTCATAGTTGAGTCATAGCTGATGCCGAGTGCTCATCCTCCATGGTGAAGTTTTCCCGAGTGCATTGCTCCCGAGTACTCTTTGTCCAAGTGCCTCTTCTCCCAAGTCCTACTTCATGTCAGCTGGCAGCGAGGCTATGAAGGGCTCTATGTAGATGTATGAATAGTGTGCACAAAATAGGCGCATCTATTAGGTGTAGCCCCCAACTTTGTGCTTAATTGTGAAAAAAATTAAACATAAAGTCAAAAATCTTTAACCTTGTAGTCTTTCCCGATTAGTATACTACTGGTATATGAGACTCTTCGGTATCATGTCAACCGGAAATAATTTATAGTCTTTGCCGAGTAGCATGCCACTCTTATATGAGACTCTTCAGCTTCATGTCAGCTGGAAAGGGTGTTTATAATCTTTCCCAAGTGGCGTCCTACTCGGAAGTTAGACTCTTCAACGTCATGTCGGCTGGAAAGAATATTTATAGTCTCTTCCGAGTAGTGCACTACTCGGAAGTTAGACTCCTCAGCGTCATGTCGGCTAGAAAGAGATTTGCTCATGGCAACTATTGGCCAGGCATGTAGGCCGAGTACCGCTTTATAAAATTTAATCCATTATGTGGTCAGGTGTACCTGAGAGATACTTGCATCCCCATTTTTTAATAAAGACCAACTTGTGACCCTTATAAGGATATATCTTCAATACCTGGTGGATAAAACAGATATCCGAACACATGTGTTCAGCAATTAGGCCTCCATGAAGCATATCTGTTTACCTCATCGGTTCTTGTTGGTAGCACCAACACCGTGATTTTAACACAGCCAGTGAGTGGCCCACATTAAGCGTGCTACTGTAGAAATTCATATCTTGGTGGCCCAGTACCGACTTTGTTGGCCCAAGCCCACGAATCAGAAACGGCTCTATAAAAGGCGGGAAGAGAGAGAAAAGATTCCCTTATCATCTCCAATCCACCAATCATTTTATCTTCCAGCCTCCGCACCGAAATTTCACCTCCCGCCTCGCTAGGGTTCGCCATTGCTCGCTCTTCACCATCAAAACTCAGGCGATCCTGCTTCCTTACGTCCATTCTACACCTCTAGCCACATTTCCCCCAAATCTTTTCGTCCTTAACCATGCCAAGGGCCTCAGATTTCGTGGATGCGTCGGACGAGGTCTAGCTGACTTCGGATTGCGGGTCTGCTAAGCTGAAGCTTCTGGAGAAGCAGCTGAGATTGCAAAGCCACGATGTCATCAACTGGCGTTCGGTTGAAGGTGAATCGGTTCCGGAGCCCGAGGCCGGTGAGACCATTGTTTTCGCCTCTTTTTCAACCGGGGTCTTTCTCTTCCATCTTCCGAGTTCTTCCACCAGCTTCTTGCCTTTTATGAACTCGAGTTGGTGAATCTGAATCCCAACTCGATCTTGCAAATTTCTATTTTTGTGACTCTGTGTGAGTGCTTGCTGGGTGTGGAACCCCAGCCCTCCAAGAGCAAGGTCCAAGTGATTGGGGGGCCGGTATCCAGCTTAGGAGTGAGATGAAGAGGATTTATTTCAATATTCCCCTGAAATCTTCTCTCAAAGGCTGGCATAAGGAATGGTTTTACTGTTCTGATCTTGAACCAAGCCTTCCCCCTTTTATGGGTTTGCCCCCGGTGGTTGTAGCCAAGTGGTCGTCTATGCCAACCTTTGAAGAAATGGGCCAAGTTCACATACTGATTGAAAAGATCGACAAGCTGAAGAACACCGGGTTGACCGGTCCTTGGGTGGCCGGACGATTCCTGACTCGGTGCATCAGGCCGCTGAAGTTGAGGTGTCACTTCGGCTAGGACTACAAGGGCAGAGGTGATCCTAGCCGGGAATACCCCGACCTAATGGAGAAGCACAAGGTGACCAACATCCGCTGGATTTCTTTGCTAGTGGGGTGGTCAAAACTGAAGACGCAGAGCGGTCTATGGCGGCTTATAGCCTAAAGAGGCCGCACCCAAAGGTAACTCTCGTTGATGTTAATTGGTTATCCATCTGCGATGAGTGCTTGTAGATATATGCCCAAGTTGGCTCTAGAATGTGTAACATGTATTGTTGAATTGCTTGCAGTCATGTGAGGAGTTCGATGACGACTCCCGAACTTTATCGGCCATGAAGTCAAATAAGAAGAGGTCGTTAAGTCCTTCTACTGCCCAGCCCGACTCCAAGAGAGCGGGGAAGAGACCTGTTGAAGATCAAGGCAAGAAGAAGGTTATCAGGCCGAGTGCCGCAGCTGGGAGTCTGAAGATAAAAGACACCACTAGCACAGCTCCCAGGTTGTCGAGTCCTAGACTGGGATCAGCGCTGTCGGGCTCAGCATCATCGAGCCCAAGAAGAGCACCACCGAGTACTAGGTCGGGTCAAGCGCCACCGGGCTCAGCAACATCAAGCCTAAGAATGGCATTGCCGAGTACCCGAGCACCCCAGCTGGCCACACTAGGAGCGGGGCCAACCAAGGCAAAAATGCCACCGCTAACTACCACGCTATCCAGCCCAACAGCTGGCAGCAGTCCACTACCGACATCAGGAGCCCCCGGGGGCAGGCTCAAATTCTCCAAGAGGAATGTGACTCTACGTCTTCCAGAAGTCTTGTTCAGCATTGTGGTGTGTTGATATCTGACTCATCGTGCAGGAAGCACTCCAACATCGATCTCAAGGAGACCACGCTAGCTGCTCCTGTTCTAGAGTTGTCCCCAGCCGGACCAGCGCCCGCAAGCGTATCTGCTGAGTCGGCGACCGTCTTAGTTGCAGAAACCGAGGTCGTCTTGACTGCAGAGCCGCCGACGCTGGCCGACCATGGGGCTAATGTCAAAGCTGTTGCTCCAGCCCCTGAGCATGTCTCTGAAGCCCCAGCAACTGCCAAGTTAGGGGCTAGGACCCCATCACTGTCCTTGTCGTCTTTGTCTTCAGAAGGACCGGACCTCCCCAGGCTTGAGGCTCCTCCCTGCAAATTCCTGAGGACATTCTGCTGGGTAGACCCTAGCAGAACTGCAAAGAGTTACAAGCACGATGAAGTTGTGGCGGAGAAGGAGCGTGAAGACTTGCTTTGCGTCGCGATCGCCGCATCCCGGGGGTCCAGGTATGTCTTTTGTCGTATTGGAGTCTTGGTAGTCTTCCTTTCATAAGTGTCCTGACACTTGACTCTGCTTTGCTCTATTTCTCCCTGAGCAGAAAATTGTTGACCGCTCGAAGAGGATGAACGAAGTCCTAACCTAGCTTGCCCCCCAACTCCAACAATTAGGCCAGCTCTAGACCTTGAAGGCCGAGTTAGAGTGGTCGAGCCGGGAGAGGGAGACTTGGCTGAGAGGAG
Organism: Oryza meyeriana var. granulata; assembly: GCA_003991445.1. Classification (NCBI taxonomy): domain Eukaryota; kingdom Viridiplantae; phylum Streptophyta; class Magnoliopsida; order Poales; family Poaceae; genus Oryza; species Oryza meyeriana. The sequence goes on along the minus strand of RYFJ01003890.1, from coordinate 40,854 downwards.
TTGTTAACCAGCTCAGGGATGAGAACTAGGCTCTAGCCAAGAAGATCGGAAGTAAGTCTCCCGTATTTGTCTTCCCGACTAGATCCCATGCATATTTCTTGAACTCGGTTGTTTCTGACTGCCCAGTTGTGTCATAACTGCAATCTTGGGTTCTTAACCATTCTGATGTGCAGCCCTCGAAGCTGAGGTAAAGACCCGAACATAGGGGGAAAACCAACTGTAGGAGGCCGAGAGGGCCAAAGCTAAACTCGAGAAAGACAAGGCCGACTTGGAGAAGGCCAATGCCAAGCTCAAGAAAGAGAAGGCTGAACTGGAGAAGGTTGAAGCCAAATGGGAGGCTGACTACGAAAGTAAGTCTTCGCTCTGACAATGATCTTAACCAATCCATTAAGTACTCTGTCTGCAATTTTGCCTAACAAGTTTACTTGTCGATGAACCTGGGTAGCTACTAGAGCCAATGCCCAAATTCAATTTCAGGCTTTTGCAGGAGAGATAAAGGTTGTCAAGGAGTCACGGGAGTTCCTTGCCAAGTCCATGAAAGGGCTCCTTGATATCATGGATCCTCACTACGTGGGAACCAGCTCCAACACGATCTCCCAAGTGCTGGCGCGCCTTAACGAAGCTCCGAGTATCCTGAAGAGGTACTCGGACGAGCATGTTGTTGTCGGCGTGGCCTAAACCCTGGCGATGACCAAGTCAATCTACCCCAGGGCAGATATTGAAGCCATCGGAGAGGGATTCGCCGAGGAGACGACACCTGAGGAGGCGTTGGAGTTGATAGCCTAGGCGAGGCCGACTGCAGAGGTGATCACCCGAGACCTAGGTATGTAAGAATAGTCCAACATGCAGTCGGTGTATATAAACTTTTTGTAAGGACTTGTGTAAATATATGTGCAATGCCGCCAAGCTCTAAGTTCTGACTTAGTTACATTAGCTTTACCCGACTATATAGTCTACGCCGAGTTAGTCTATAGGAACTTAATAAAATCGTTCACCGCAGAGAGCTGTACTCAGGCAAACATAACAAAGTCGTTGCAAAACTTCATAACTTAAGTAAAACAGGCTTGTATATTATTGACAAAGTACATATAATACATGCAGCCCCCGATTCACTACTCAGTTGGAACAAATGGCGTAGTGAGTTAGAGAAAAACTATACACATAGGAAAGTATAAAACTCTGGTATAGAAAGGACGTAGCTGTTCTATATTCCATGAGTTGCTGACGAGGGCACCGTCTCTGGTCTTCAGTCGATAGGCACCTGGCCGTGTAACCTCGGCTATAATGAATGGCCCTTCCCATATTGGGGATAGTTTATGCCTGTCTTTGGTGGTTTGTATTTTTCTCAAGACAAGATCCCCAACCAAAAAGGTGCGGCCACGGACATTGTGATTGTGATAATGACGCAGGCCTTGAAGATACCTTGCCGACTGGATTATTGCGATGTCCCTCGCTTCTTCCAACTGATCTAGCTCAACCAATCGGGTATTGTTGGATGTTTCTTCTGTGTAAGCCCGAACTTGCGGAGAGCCGAACTCTAACTCGGTTGGTAGCATGGCCTCGGCACCATAGACTAGAAAGAAAGGGGATTGCCCTGTTGCTCGACTAATCGTGGTTTTGAGAGACCAGAGAATGGATGGGAGTTCTTGTACCCACTGGCCTGCGTATGGTTGTAGTCGGTCGAATATCCTTGTCTTGATGCCTTGTAAGACCATGCCATTGGCATGCTCAACCTGCCCATTGCTCTGCGGATGTGCCACAGAAGCATAACGGATCTTGATGCCGAATTCGTCACACAAATCTTGAAAGACGCCGCCCGTGAACTGAGTACTGTTGTCCGTTATGATGCGGTTAGGAACTCCGAATCAGTATAATATACTCATGATGACTTCCTCTGCTCTTGCCGTTGTTATGGCAGCAATGGGTTTTGCCTCAATCCACTTGGTGAATTTATACACTACGACGAACAAGTGTGTGAACCCTCCTAGCGCTTTCTTGAATGGCCTGACCATGTCAAGCCCCCATACTGCAAAGGGCCAAGAGATTGGGATTGTTTGGAGTTCTTGGGCTGGGAGATTTGTTTGTCGTGCATAGAACTGGCAACCCTCGCATGTGCGAACTATGTCTTTTGCATCTGTTACTGCTGTTGGCCAGAAAAATCCCTACCGGTAAGCCTTTCCGACTAACCTCCTGGATGCGGCATGGTTGCCACATATGCCCGAGTGGATCGATTGCAGAATCTGCTTGCCTTCCTCGGTGGTGACGCAATGCATGAGGACACCGGATGCACTTCTTCGGTATAGGTCTTCTCCGACTACTAGGAAACTTTTGCTTCGATGTTTGACTTGTTCGACTTGACTACGATCTTCTAGGAGTTCATCATCCAGGAGGAATTTGAGAACAGGAGTCCGCCAATCGTTGGATATGATCAGTACTTCGTCGATTGCCGGGGTAGGTTCGTGTCTCGACTGCTCTGGTGCTGGTTTCTTCTTGACTGATGGCTCCATGAGTTTCTCGACAAAGATCCCAGTCGGGACCACTTCTCGCTTGGATCCCATGTTAGCTAGTTCGTCTGCAGCATTGTTGTATTGTCGTAGGATATGTGTTATCTCCAGCCCGTCGAACTTGTTTTCCAGCTTTTTGACCTCCTGACAGTATGCCGCCATGGTGTCGTCGAGACATGTCCAGTCTTTCATGACTTGGTTGACCAGTAGTTGGGAATCTCCCCGCACAACCAGTCGACAGATGCCGAGTGATATAGCAATGTGGAGCCCATGGATGAGTGCCTCGTACTCGGCGACGTTGTGGGAAGCCGGGAAGTGGATCTGGAGAACATACTTGAGTTTTTCACCGGTGGGGGACGTCAGTATAACGCCGGCCCCAGCGCCGCCGATCCTTAGAGAACCATCGAAGTACATTGTCCAGTACTCTCGCTTCGCTGCTGATGTAGGCATCTGAACTTCTGTCCACTTGGCCACGAAGTCGGCTAGAGCTTATGATTTGATTGCTGTCCGTGGCTGAAAGGTGATGTCAAACACCATCAACTCAAGCGCCCATTTAGCGATTCGGCCAATGGCCTCGCGGTAATGCAGGACGTCCCCGAGTGGATACGATGTGACCACCGTGACTTGATGCGATTGGAAGTAGTGCATTAGCTTCCGGACAGTAATAAGTAGGCGTAGAGCAGCTTCTGGACCTGCGGATATCTCATCTTGGAGTCGGCAAGGACCTCGCTGACAAAGTAGACTGGCCGTTGAATCTTCTGTATGTGACCTGGTTCGGATTGTTCAACCGCCAACACCGTGCTGACTACCTGAGTGGTTGCCGCCAAATATAGCATTAATGGCTCTTGGGGCATAGGTGACGCCAACATAGGTGGCGATGTGAGAAATTTATTGAAGTCTTCGAAGGCTTGCTGGGCTTCGGGCGTCTATTGGAAATTGTCTGCTTTCTTCAGTAGCTTGAAAAAGGACATACCCCGTTCGCCTAGTCGGGAAATAAACCGCCTGAGTACCGCCATGCAGCCTGTCAGCTTCTGGACGTCCTTCTGGCTCGTTGGGGGTGCCATGTTCATGATTGCATTGACTTTCTCCGGGTTGGCCTCGATGCTGCGATGCGAGACGATGAAGCCGAGTAGCTTGCCGGATGGCACACCAAAGACACACTTTTCCGGATTCAACTTCATCTTGATTCTTCGAAGATTTTGGAAGGTTTCTTTTAGGTCAGCGATGAGGTCTTCTTTGGACTTGGTCTTTATCACCACGTTGTCGATGTGGGCCCCCACGTTGCACCTGATCTGAGTGTGTAGACACTGCTGAATTGCCTGTTGATATGTTGCTCCAGTGTTTTTCAGGCTGAATGGCATGGTGATGTAGCAGTATGCGCCAAACGGCGTGATGAAAGACGTCTTGAGGCAGTCCTGCTCCTTCAGGCTGATTTGGTGGTATCCCGAGTAACAGTCGAGAAAGCTGAGAAGTTCGCACCTCGCGGTTGAATCTACCACATGATCTATTCTCGGTAGACCAAATGGATCCTTTTGGCACGCCTTGTTTAGATCGGTGTAGTCGACGCACATGCGCCATTTACCATTTTTTTTCTGGACCAGAACTGGGTTTACCAACCAGTCTAGGTGCTAGACCTCTTTGATGAACCCGGCTGCGAGGAGCTTGGTGACCTCCTCCTGAATAGCATCTTTCCGGTCCTGTGCAAAGCGCCATAGCCATTGTTTGACTGGCTTGGCGTCTGTCTTGACATTGAGGGTGTGCTCGTTCACCTCCCTTGGTACGTCCAGCATGTCGGACAGTTTCCATGCGAAGATATCTTTGTTGGCTTGAAGGAAGGTGACAAGCGTGTCTTCCTATTTCGGGTCAAGTCCGGTCCCGACTAGAGCAGTCTTGGAGGGGTCGGAAGGGTCCATGGGGATCTTCTTCGTGTCAGAGTCCGTTGAAATTCCTGACTTTGCTACTTTTCTCGCCAGAACTTGGTCATCCTCGACTTCGGTTGTGACGGCTTGTCGAATGCTATTGCGTCCGACTGCCGCCTCTTGTGATTGAGCTAACTCGTAGCTCTCCTTGTCGCAGGTGAAGGCTTGCTTGACATCGCTGCGGAAGGAGAGGACTCCAGCTGGCCCAGGCATCTTGAGCACCATGTAGGTATAGTGCGGTATCGCCATGAATTTGGCGAGCGCCGGTTGTCCGAGTATCACGTGGTACACGGTCTCGAGGTCAGCGACCTCGAAGCAGATACTTTCTGTGCGGAAGTTATCCCACGTGCTGAAGGTGATTAGCAATGTTATCTGTCCGAGGGGGGTTGAAGACAGGTCGGGAATTATCCCGTGGAAGGGCGCCGTACTCGACCGCAGTTCTGAATGAGGAATCTTCATCTCATCTAGAGTCTTGGCGAACAGAATGTTGAGCGTACTGCCTCCATCTATGAGGGCCTTCTTCAGCTTGATATTTTTGACGACCGGGTATAGGACGAGTGGATAGCGTCCCAGGTGTGAAACCCGATATGGATGATCTGCGCAGGTGAATGTGATGGACATATCTGACCATCGCAAATACTGGGGGCGTCTGCTGTAGAGACTGCGTTGACGTCACATGCTGTTAGTTTCTACTTCCGCTTGGACTCATATGTAGGCGGCCCTCCGAAGATGTGGTTGAGCTTGGCCTGGGGATCCTGAAAATCGTCGGCCAGGCCCGAATCTGGCTTGTCTTTGTCCTTGTCGGCGCCAGATGATGAAGCCTGCTCGGAAGCAAACTTCTTGAGCATGAAGCAGTCCTTAGCCGTGTGCTTGCCCTTGGGGTGGAAGGGGGCAAGGCCCATTCATAACTTTCTGATAGTCATTGTTCCTTGGGGGCCGTGACTGAGTTTGCTCCATGTTGGCCACCTTGTTGTCCGACTGCCGCTTGCGGCTGCTGGACTTATTCTGTGATGGCTCGTTGTCGGCTTTGGTCTTCTGGTCCTTCTGCCAGGGCTCTTTTTTCTCATCAAGGGCCTCTGCGACCACTTCAGTCGAGTTGGTGTATTTATTCGCCATATCGAAGAGAGCCCGGACAGAGGCTGGTGGTTTCCGAGTGAACTTCGCAATTAACGGGGCGTCTTTGACTCCCTTGCGGAAGGCAGCGATGACGACCTCGTCCTTGATCATAGGAATGGAATTGCGTTTCTCGGAGAACCTTTTGATGAACTCATGGAGGGACTTGTTCTTCCTCTGGTGCAGCTGGTAGAGATCGTGCTCGGAAGATGGTCTCTCGTAAGTCCCTTGAAAGTTGGCTATGAAGCATTCCCGGAATTCCCCCCAGGAGCCGATTGATCGCCTCGGGAGCCCTGTTAGCCATGTCCTCGCTGAGTCAACCAGGGTGACCGAGAGGTAGTTAGCCATGGCTTTGTGGTCACCTCCGGCAACTTGGATCGCCAGGGTATATACGGTGAGCCAGGACTCGGGGTTAGTTTTGCCGTCGTATTTCTCGATTCCCGTAGGCTTGAAGCCCGATGGCTAGTCGACGTCTTGTAGTTCCTAGGTGAAAGCGGGTATGCCTTCACCTTCATGAGGGCTCCGGCTCTTGCCGCGATGGTTAAACCACTCGTGGTGGAGACCGAAACGCTCGTGCTCGTCCTCTAGTCGGCGGCGCTCGTCCTCTTCGTGTTCATGGCGCCGAGAGTTGATGTTGTGGCGGAGGTCGCGTTGTAGGCATCCTCGGAGATCTTGATTGTCGCGGCGATCGTACTGGGGATGCTGCCGGTTGTTGTTGTTAGGATGGCCGAGAGATGTTTGCCGTGACTCCGCGTGCGGCTGACTTGAGCCAGCCGCCTAGCGTCGTGCTAATGTAGACGAGCCTACCACAGGAGAACCTGACCGGTTGGTCGGTACAAGTTCGCCCGACTGCTGGTGCTGCTGATAAGCAACAGCTGTAATCATCGCCTTGATCTTGGCGATAGTCGGGATGGCCTGGTGATTAGGCCCGAGCTGGAGTGTGTCCAGCAGGGTTGCAGCGGCCACGACGTTCTGTTGTGGCATGACGAAGACGTCGTGGTCGCCGACTTTGGTCTGGAGGATCTGTTGCTGAGCAGTTCACCTAGTCCTGCGTAGCTCGTCGTTGTGAGCCTTGCGATCGGCCTCCTCCTATTGCCGTAGTCGGCGTGCCTCCTCTTGTTGCTCCTCTTGTAGTCAGCGCACCTCCGGTGGAGGGGTTGAAGCCATGAAGATCTCTCGAGGCAGAAGGAAACTCGCCAGACTGGTGTTTGAACTGGTGTTCGAACCTTTGTCCGACTTGGAGTCGGAATCTGAGTAGTTGATCGGAGTAAGGACGACTCCAACCTCTCTAGATCCAATCTGGAACGGCTCTGGGCCATGTCCAAACTAAAGCATAGAGGATCGGGTCAGCCGCGTGGGATGTAGATTCACGGCATCATCGGGTCTGCAAGGGAGATTGATGATCTCTCCCCTTCTTGGCCCGACCCAGGCTGGCTCGAGGCCTAGCACGAGTCGGACGCCAAAGGAGAGAGTTGTCCCGAGACCCGGACAAGTGGTAGATCGCCGCAACAGATTGACGAGGGTGGCTATAGCGTCTTACGGGCCGACTGGTGCAGAGTAGGCTGGTTCCTCGGCCAGTTGGATCAAATCTGCATTGGCCAAGGTGAGATTGCCGAACATGTCAGCGACGAAGTCGAGGCTATCAAATGAGATTCTATCTCTGGGGGAGAATTTGCCACCGTCGACTCCGGTTGCTAGATCCATCAAGCTTGTAGATGTAGATCTCGCTGAAGCCCCTACCTGGCGCGCCAATTGTCGATGTTTTACACCGGCAATATGAATATAGGGCTACTCGTTGGATCGAAACTCGGTGGATTGCAAAGGAACATTGGGGAGGTTTATACTGGTTTGGGCCCTCAATGTGAGGTAATACTCTACGTCCAGTTGTTGTGTATTCCTTTGAGGATGTATGTTCGCTTCTATGATCTTATGCCCTCTGGGGGTGTCCTGCCTCCCCTTATATACTGGGGGACAGGGGTACAAGGTAAGAGTCCCAGCCGGATTCTAGCTAAGGGATCTCTTCTTAGAGATATAACCTACCCAACTAGGACTGTATATTCCTTATCGTTCAAGGCAAAGTCTGCTGGGTTCTATCATATCTCTAATTACAAGGCTAGGCCCATCCTCTGTCCGAGTGGCCCATATGCTTGTCATGAGGTACCCGCATGGTCTCCACAAATAGCCGCGCCCGCGGACATGGGCAGTTGGCCAAGATTCACCATGATTAGTCTCACCCTTGCTTAATTAACTTGACTTAATAGAACTGGTATAGTTCAGGTGGATGGTTTGGGGCCTGATCAACGTGGTGTAGCATTGTTCAGTGATGGATTAATACTGATTGAAATAACAACTGTTTTACCTGTTTTATAAGTACCACTGTTTACAACTGCTTTTACGCAAATGAGCCACCAGCCTCCCTTTGAAATCCCGTGCACAAATACATCATTGGTGTGGCTTACTGAGTACGGTGGGTGGTACTCAGTCTTGCTATGTCCCCCTTTTTAGAAGTGAAGACCGTTCATGTCGAAATTGAGTTTAGAAGACCTTGGCTTATACCCCAGTTGAGCTTGCCTATGGTTTAGAGCTGAAGTCACACTAGTTTCGCCTTTCCGCTGCTGTTTTCTTCTGTGTGAGGACTAAGTGTCTCTTCTGTAAGTATTTACACTTTATTTACGTTTGGATTTGTTTATTGATTTGTCATTTTGTGTACCCTGGCTTGATTCCAGGACAGGGATTTTAATACACAAAATAGTCTAGAAATTGGTTAAATTTCTAGGCATGACAGTGTCATTGACGCCAGGCCCCATCCTTCCGAGCGGCCCCACTTGTCGAGTCACGCTTGTGCGTTCCCCGGCCACTAGGCTGCCTCACTCTGGGCCGGCCAAAATTCCCAGCCTCCTCCTGTGCGCGCACGTGTCTCAGCCGGCCGATAGATGGGCCCCGCCCGGCAGTGGCCCAAGAGGCATAAACCAGAGAAAATCCTTTTTCTATTTATTTTCAATACACCAGAAAATGCCCAATTCTTCTAAAATTCATATCTTTTCCTCCGTTCGTCTAATTGACTCCGTTCCAGTTCTAGAAATTTTCCAAAAATGAGATATTCTCAACGGCACCACTAGAAGTCTGTAATAGGACTATTATACTAGCCTTTTTGTTTTTTTCTTCGTAACGCGTGTAGCTTCTAAACCCGAGGAGTCTCTGGACGTGGATTTTGAAGACGACGCTATAGGACTAGAGCAAGGCAAGTCACCTTTGATCATCTCGGACCCATAATTACGGAACTAATTATTTTAATTGCCAAATCGTATGATTTAGGTTACACTGTAATTAAAATTCTGGCCGCGGTCGCGAGACGACCGATAGGCTGCCGACCCATTTGCTGCATGACTTCCTTGATTGATTGCGATTCCCTTAAACATCCTTGTCACTACCCTTGACAGATCCCAGTATCCGTGCCGATGGGTGTGGTACCAGTGATCGCCTATCAAATTTAAAAATGTCTACGATGGGTAAACTTTGGGTTTATGAAATATTGAAAAACCCAACACCTAGGTCGGTGCCTTAAAAATAAAACAAATTGCGAAAACCGCAGTGCGGGGATCGTACCAATGGGACGAGTCTCCCGCACTGCAGCTAAGGACCGATCCCTTTGGAATTTCATCCAAACATACAATAGTACAACCACATGAGTGATATGGGACAACTCCTGGTGGAGTATCGAGTTGCCCAGGGATGCCTTGCGTGCTAATGGACTGTGGATCATGCAGGAGGGCGTCGGGGTTGCCTCCTAGGATCCTGGTACAGCATGGTCGAGGACCTACCCTGTGATTGGTCATGGACCCCTCCAGTTGGCATGGGGTAACCTGGGTGGACTCCGGAAATGCCTTGTCACGAAAACCCCTAGTCGCCAGTTGTGTTCGTTCAGTCGCGAGCTGGGTGATAGGGTAAGTTGCGTTGTGTGGGTAAAGTGTACCCCCTTTGTAGAGGTTTAAACTATTTGAACAGCCGTGCCCACGGTTATGGGCAGATGTGAGGTGATTCCTTAGCATAGTTTTGTTTGACAACTGTTTGCAAAGGATGTTTGCGGTTTGGGAATCCTATTTTGGAAATGGTGTGATGCTGTCACGGACAGCCGGGTTGTGGGCCTGATGATGCTGGATCAGCTGGGAGCTAGATCCCCGAGGCCCAACTGTTGAGAGTTGTGCCAATTCAAAGATTGATGCAAATCACTCCAATCCGGGCGAGACCGTACCTCGCCCCGATTGTTGAGAAGCACACACTTAGACTATTCTAAAAGAAATTCAAATGAATCGAACTATAAAATAAACAGCCATCCTTTGAAGCTTGCATTAACCACCTAAGTTCGCATGACTTGTTGAGTACGCTAGTACTCACCCTTGCTCTATATATATGTATCTATCCCCCCTAGAGCTAGAAGACGAGCTGGATCCAACTGACGAGGAGTTCTTCCAGGAGCAGGCTGGCTTCAAGGAGTTTTAGGGTTTCGGCTTAGTTCCTGAGTCGTGCTTGTGGTTTTGGGCTAGTTTCTGCTTTCTGCTCTTTTGCTAATGTATCGTTGTGAACTCGGGGTATGTCCGTAGTTCCAACTTGTATGTAAGACTATGTCTATTAATAAAGACAAGTTGTTCCATGATGATTCCATCGCCTGTTGTGCCAGCACTATATTCCTGGGACTGGTACAGGTTTGCAGGTCAATTGCATGATCCGAACTCATCCTTCACGGAAGGTCAGTTTGGGGCGTGACAAAAGATGGTATCAAAGCCGACCCTCGCGGTTGTGCGTATGGGTCAGTGTGCGGGCATATGGCACATGACGCATGTAGCCTCTGTGTGAGACACATGGCATGACATATGGTGCCGACACTGGACGTATGGATATGCGCTAAGAGGGGGCGTGTTCCTGGACATTTGCCTATATGCCTATGTGGCTATGCGGGTAAGTTGGACCTGGCGTCCTGGCCCAATTAGGATATGGCCCATGAGTGTTGTGTGCACTTGATTAGTACCACCTTGCTAGTGGAGCAAGAGTTGAACCAACTTATAAGGCCTTGTCCCTCCAACCATAGCACTTCCGGGTTAACCCCTTTACACGAAGCGAGGACGAAAGTGTAAGTCGGGTGCTATGTGTAAGTGGGCCCGCCCGTTGGATGGGCTAGGCTGCGCGGTTCTGGAGGGCAGGCCGTTACAATATTTGAGAATGATTTATAGAAGTGTTGAGATACTTATTTTAACTGGATGGTAATTTTACTGCGTTCCAATAGCTTGATAAAGAATTCCCTTGTTGAGATTACCCATCTCACCCTTGCTTTTCTTCCCAGGTGTGGCATGATGTGTTGGTGAGCATGCGGGAAGGGCTTGTAGTTACACCATCTCTTCACTACATAATAAATAATGAAACTATATTGCCTAGTTTTTTTGGATGATCTCTTGTTACCAGTGTTAGTTGGATGTTAAAACAATAATTGTTTTCGTGTGAATTATCACGGTTCTTTACCTCTCAGGCTATCTTGTATTGTTGAAGTATGATGTTTGCACTATGTTTGTTTACTCTTTTTATGTATCAAGTTGATGTCTATGTCTCATGTGGATACTTCCGCAACGCTTCTGTCTTAGAAGAGATCATGCCGAAATTTCTTTGTTTTGGCATAGATGTTTGGTTGTTAGTGGCATCCTAGGATTGTTATGATTCCTGGGGTGTTACTGTTGGTACTAGAGCTTAGGCTTTAGACCCTAAGGGAAAATGAAGATTAATTTGACATACATGCACATATAGGAAGGGTATAGGCTTGCGTATCCTGCATAATGCTTGATATTATAGTGCATGTGGCTCTAAATTTCTTGTTGCTGTTATCTTTGATGCAGTATGCTGCTGTTTTTTATTGTATTGAAATTCTGATGCGGTATGATATTGATGTTTTTTATCGGTGATTGATGATGCTATTCATGTTATATTGATATGATGTACGGTATTTTATTTCCATTGTTGTCTATAATTGGAGTTTTGTTTCTTCGTGCTATATTTACATATGGCTTGTGTGATGCTGCTTGTCTTTAATTATTGCTTAAAATGAGTATCATCATAGCTATCTAATTTTTCCATCATATGCATATGCTTATGTGTGGTGTTCAGCCATGTGGATTGATGTTTGTTGCACCGTTATGTTTGTTTAGTATTTGTGTTTGAGTGGTGTTGTTCCAGAGGGGTTTTAGGATTTAATGTGATCTATAGGATCACAGATGTTTGAGAGCCTCTAGAGTAAGTATAGGCTAGTAGTGTAGATGGGTTTAGTGGAGGGCCCCAGAATGCTTTTTTCTGTATTGCTGAATGAGGTTGCCTGTGTTAGGTTTATGACCCAATTGTCCTTGTTTGAAGCCAATAGTTGTGTGACAGATGGATTAACCAATGCATCTCTCGATATAAAGAAATGGTGGATTGTTGTGTGTCTTTCCTTATAGGTTGAAGTGGTGACTTTCAGCTTGATTATAGCAGACCTTGTCGCAGGGTACGAGTTTCCTTCAAGGCTAGAGGTAGTCTTGTGGTCAACCGCTTAGTTATGATGCAGTAGAACTTGAGTGGAGCTCTGAGAGGTCCCCATGGTTGTATGCAACTTTGTTGCTGAGGACCTTGTGCCTGTTGTTTTGAGACAATATTTATACCCAAGGTTTGGTGTTTTTGTGTCATTTTTATGCTCATGGTGTTCCTTGTAGATAAAGAAGTTTTGTTGTTTTTTAGAATGTTTGTCTTCAATTGATGTAAAGGCTATGCTATTGTTTGAGTGAGCACGGGTTAGCCTAGTGAGGTCCACAAACTATATAAGTGGGGTTCAATGAGTTATGAAGAGATAGATGGATGTGTCAGCTTTGTGCGAGAGTGTCACACTTTGAAAATCGCCCTAATTAAAAATTATTATAGGTAAATGGAAATAAAAGAATACAAGGGGAAAATTGCTTGGGAAAGTGTTTGAATAAAATTCTGAAATTTCCAATACTAAAAATTTCCAAGTTAAAATCTATTTAATGCTTGGATGTTTTTTATTCCATGGGGTTGGTTGGAATATTTTAAGCACTCAAGTATTTATAATAATGGACTTTCTTTTGTTTCATGGTAGTTTTTGCTTCTGGTAAATTCCCCATACTTTATTAAACTCTGAAATTTTCTCGAATTTTTTGGATCTCCAGAATTAATTTTAATATAATAAACATAATTCTAGTAAATTAAATAAATGGAAAATAAATACCTTTTCTTTTCCCAAGTTCGGATCGTTCTTGCTCAAACCCTTTGATATCTCTCTGTTCAACTCGAACTTTGATTCCCCTCCTACTTTTATGTTTTGCGTCATTCTCGGACTTTGAATTCCTGGAAAAATCCGATTCCGAAAATCTCCTCGAAACCCAAAATCCCCAAATCATAAATAATCCAATCTTTGGTCCAATTCTAATCTCTGTGAAGTATTCCCCATTTTTCCTCAAATTCCCAAAATATTCCTATACTTGGAATATTCCCGATAATCTCTAAACATAGTAAATATCCTCGAGCTTCTGATCCTCAAAAAATTTCTCAGTTCGCAACTCCCGTGAAATATTCTCCAATTTCCAAGTCCACAGTATTTTCAATATTCAGAATATCTCTAATATTCCAATTTCTCGACATCTGTAAAATATCCTCCATTTTCCGAATCCCCGAAATATTCTCATAATTAGAATATTTTCTATACTCACAAAAATACCCTAAAATCCCTTGGAATTCTTTAATCTCCAACACCTCTAATATTCCACCTTGCAATCTCCATAAAATATTTTCTGTTCCCAAATCCCCAAAATACTCCCATATTTTGGATGTTTAATTATTCTCAAAATATTCCAATATTCCGTATGGAAAATATTTTAAATATTTCTAGAAAATTCCTGTTAACTCTAAGTTCTCTTGAATTTTCCAAATCTTCCAAATTTCAGAGGATTTCCAGAAAACCCCCCCCCCCTCTCTCTATTTTCTTCCTTTTCTTTTTTTCCCCTCTTCTTCCTCCACCCTTCTTCTTTCTTCTTCCTCCGATCCTCTCTCTCTCGGTCTGGACTAGAGCTTGATGCAGCCTGTGGAGGCCATGGGCCCCGAGTACCTCATGAATAGCAATATGGCCACTTGGATAGAGAATGGGCCTGATCATGTAATTAGGGATGAAGTAGAACTCGGCTTATATTACCTTGTATGACAAGGAAAAGGATATAGTCCTAGCAGGTTATGATGTGTTCCTAGAAGAAAATCCCTTGGTTGAGTCCAATTGGGATTCCTACCTTATAACCTTGCCTCCTCACTATATAAGGGGAGGCAAGGAGCCCCCTAGGGCAGGAGATTAGAAGATCGACATGCACAATAACCAATCTCACTAGAGAAACCACGAAGGCAATACACAATAGCTGGAAGTAGGGTATTACCTCTTCTTGAGGGTCTGATCCAGGATAAACTCTTTTCGTGTTCCTTCACATCCCTCAAGTTTAGGTCTTGCGAATAGCCCCATATAATTATTGTCGATACAAAGCATCGACAGTTGGCGCGCCAGGTAGGGGCATCGTCAAGATCATCATCAACAAGCTTGATGGATCTCATCACCAGAGTCAACGGTGTCAATTCTTCCCCGGATGAGCAATCAGCTTCGGGAGACTGGACTTCATTACTGACAATCTCGATAATCTCACCCTGTTCGACTTGGTTTTGACCCGATCGGCCTAGAACCAGGCCGACCCAGAGTCAATCAGCTTACTCAACGCCGCAGCAGTCTTCGGCGACTTACTTTGGCGATTTCCAAGATCTGCGAGTCCAAGGAAAACTCTCCTTCCTGATGTTCGACTTGGACACGGGCTTGAGCTGGTCAAGATTGGGCCGAGTGAAGAAGAGATCGTCAACTTCCCACTCAGACTCGACAACACTGCAACTATCTTCAACTCAAGTCTGATGTCGCAGAACCAATCATCTAGAATTCGACTCGGATATAGCCCAAAGTTGCTTGGGATCAGATCTAGGGAGGTTGGGGTTGTCATCACACCATTGAACTACTCCGAGTCTAACTCCCAGCCGGATAGCAGCTCGGGGAGCTTTTCTCCACCGTGCGAAGTCTTTATGGCGTTGAAGGGATCAACCTCAGGATAGGATGCACGCCGACTATATGACCAGCAAGAGGAGGAGACTCGCCGGCTACGTGAGCAACAGGAGGAAGATGCAGGACGCTTACAAGTCAAGAGTGAAGCTCACAACGACAATCTGCGCTAGGCTGGGCAGACTGCCCAATAAGAAATCCTCTAAACCAGGGTAGGCAACCATGTCGTCTTTGTGACTCCACAGCAGAACATTGTGGCTGTAGCTACAATCTTGGACACCCTTATTGACGCCGAAACCCGCCGGGGGCCGTCCGGCGTCTGGGAGACACGTGAAGGCCTGAGAGATCTGCTTAGCTCCAGAGCAGGTCCTAAAATATTGAGGTTCGTAGGCGTGCCAGTCAATTTAACCCCGCAATTGACAAGGAGAAAATATTAGCTCAGGGATTCAATCGGCCGACAAGAATCCTGCTAGCCGATTGCCGAAGAAATACTTGAGCACCAGCTGAAATCCGATGATAAAACCGTGCCCGGGCCCTAGTTGTCCGCGCCCGGGTCCTTGGTCGATTGCCGATGGCGCTTGTATATCGGCTAGGAGCCAATAATGATATAAAGATGGAGAACTTGCTAGCTTCCCTCGTGCCGACTGCCTAACTACCAGTAGGACTTGTATATCGTCTAAGAAGCCGATAGTAGTATCAGCAAACATTAGATCAATCAATGATAAACAAAAGATATGCATCGGCTAGAGGTTGATGATATAAACCAGCAATAACCCAACCATGCATCGGCTAGAAGCCGATACTGATATAAGTAAGTAATCCAGCCGACTGCCAAAAACAGAAACACTTGGACATCGGCTAGAAGCCGATGATAGAATAAATGGGCAGAGCAATAACCAATAAACAATGCAGTCGGCTTTATTTAATAAAAAGATAACCTATCGGCTAAGCACTCCGATAGAACATCACATAAAACCTATCGACTCAGTAAGGATAAATCCATCACTATCAATCTAGTAGTTCAAACTTAACTGATGCAGCACAGATTGAGAATGATAAAAGAACCTCGATGAGCCGATAAATCTAATGCAATCGTGATGTATATGATAACTTACCGGCTATACATCCCGATAAGACACTTGCACAGAAACCATCGGCCTAGCAGGAACAACTTATCACTCAGTTTAGTAGGTCAGACCCAACCGATGCAGCACAAACTGATGATAAACTATCCCCAGTAAACCAATAAAAACTATGCACGCGTGATGTGGTATATCAACTCGGCCTAAGAGATCAAACCTAACTGATGTAGCCGTAGACAAAGTAAATATACCTGGGTAAGGGGTGACGAGTCTTACCCTCTCGCAGGAGTTCGGACCTAACCGATGCAGCCCGGCTCGAGAAGCAAGAACCCGTCGAATAGGGTGGCGATGCGCCGAAGTTGTATTGATCGATTAGATAGTTTACATGGTACCCGGGAATACATATTTATACCCTGAGTTGATACAGTCCTGATCGGATACGAAACAGGAGTTTCCTATCTATGAAAGGAAAATTAACAAGCCGTGATCGGACACGAGATCAGGTTTCCTAAAAAACATTAAAACTACCTAATTAATAGATAAGGTAATTAATCGCCATGTCGTGGTCTTCACGATTCCTTCCTGAATCTGGCTTCTTTTGGATTAACTTCCACCGGTTGATATAGCTTCTTTTCTTAACCGAACCTGATGACGAATCGTGCCAAATTTTGGCGTTAACAACCCTGCAGTTGGGGCCCGATTACCAAGCTATCCCGACTAACACAAGAATCAAAGGGGGAATACCTAACAGGTAGGAAGCAGCCGGGCCAAACCAGATAGCTAGGTTCAAAGAAAGGGAGAAGTAGGGCAATGACAACTGCTGCAGCTTGTCAACA
This sequence comes from Oryza meyeriana var. granulata, assembly GCA_003991445.1. NCBI lineage: Eukaryota > Viridiplantae > Streptophyta > Magnoliopsida > Poales > Poaceae > Oryza > Oryza meyeriana. The sequence goes on along the minus strand of RYFJ01003890.1, from coordinate 24,291 downwards.
AGAACAGCTATCTAGGATACATTCATACCATCTAACAAAACAACTTCAAATGCAGCGACTTCATCGGCCTTAGCATGACGCCAAGCAGCTAGCTCTGGCAGCACCACTCGGAGTCCCACTGCACATTGCTCGGTCATCACAATGACGATCGACGATGGTATCATCACAACGAGCATCGGGATTACCAGGATGCTCGGGGACGACTACGATGGGATCTCTGCCACGACAACAACGCTCAACGCCGAGAACACGAGGAAGATGAACGTCGCTGACTTGAAGATGAGCACAAACGCTTCGGCCTCCACCATGAGTGATTTCATTGTCGCAGTCGGAGTCGAAGCCCTCACCCGGATGAAGGAGTTCTGGCCTTCACTGTCACGCCCAGAAATTCACCAGAAATTGCAAAGCTAATTTGTACAATAAATCCTCGTCCAGGAATCAGCTGAAGTACACAAATCGACAATTTGATAAACATAACTAAAAACGAAATAATGATAAATACTTACAAAAGAGGCACTTAGTCTTCACACAGGAGAAATCAGTAGCGGAATGGCAATCCTAGTGAAGTAGCAGCGCCAAACCACAGGCAACTCAACTAGGGTATAAGCCAAACACCAAACTTCTCCTTCCACGCAATGCTTCACTCTGATGATTGTAATATAGAAAGACTGAGTACCACCCACCAGACTCAACAAGCCACACTAAGAATGCACTATAATGCAACAAGGATTCCAAAGGATAGGCATAGTATGGCTTATTTGCATAAACAACATTCAAAATATTTGCATTTAAAAAACTCTTGAAAACAGTATAGTTTAATTATTAACCAATATTAACTCATCACTGAATAACAATTCAATGCAGTTTAGGCCCAAACCATAACCCTCCAAACTAGAGCTATCAAGTTTCCATCATTTATTATCATTAATGAGTAGTGTGGGACTAATCACAGAAAACATTGCTAGGCCTGCCCATTAACCGCGGGCATGGCTATTCGAATAGTTTTACTCTGGCTAGAGGTGTACCATTTTACCCACAAGACACAATCTCAACATCATGTCAGCCATGCGTCGCGATACCCAAAAGTACTCGAATAGAGATTGTGACAGACCATCCATGTAACTTGCACAATAGGAGATCCTCCCGCCAAGCCTCCGGTCTCTGGTAGGGGTGATCAAGTGCCTTCCTGCAAGACGGCTCGATGCCTGAATTCATGGACTTATATCAGCCACAAACAAACCCTGGTGCTTCCTATTGAACTCATCACACTTCAAATCCCGCCATTACCTATTCTGGCTTGTGGTTAGTACTAATATTGCTTCGCAACAAGTAGTCCGTGATTCAGTCAAGTTTTAGTTGACAACCACTAGCATCATCACCATACCATGTGCTCACAACCCACCATTCAGTCAAGTTTTAGTTGACAAATTAATTAACCAGCCATGGCCAACTATCGTGAAATGATATCCATTAATCATAAATTAATCATAAATGGCTCATTAATTTCCCGCATAAAATGACGCTAAAATTTCTAAGCATAGCTAAGAAGAACCTAAATAATCTAGCTAGTGAAGGAGTACGCGTAGGCTACGATAGCAGAAAACAAAACGTTTCTACCACGCACACCAGGACATCATGCGAGAGAGGGATCATAAATCGTTACCACTAGACGTGCAGTGTAGCGGACGAAGGGTTGGAGAATTCGGTCCAACCATGCGCGCGTCGAGGTAGTAGTGGAAGTAGTCGATCTCCGCGGACAGACCGCAATCAACCACACCATGAGCAGATCTAATCAGTGTCAATGCCGATCAATGCTGCAACGAGCAGCGCCTCCACTGGTATCCACACGTCCAGGGCTGGAACGCCGATTGCGAGTGTACTAGCACTCGTGAGCGGCTAGGCTTTGGCTTGGGAGGTGGCGGCTAGGCTTTGGCTCGAGGTCAACAGAAAACGTCAATCTCCTCGGCCCCTCACCTCCCTATATATAGACCTCCTCACTTGGGCCTTGTGGACCGAGACCCAATAAGAGTCTACTTGGATCTCTATCCGAATCGAGCCCATATTCGAATCACATTCGAATAAGTGTTCCAACCCATTAAGCATGCGACCCTGTAGGTTCACGTATATTTTGTCGCTACCCAAAAACGCCTTTCTGGTCACTCTGTTAATAGCGGCCTCTAGCAAGGCATATTAGCCCCAAAATATACGTAAAGATCATATCGGCTGAACCTGTAATGTCCTCATATACAAATCCCTTTGCCTCACGATATCGATTGAGCTCAAGGCGAGACTTGTGTCATCCTCTTAATAGCTCAATCACTCTCTTGATCCTATGATGGATTACAAACTTGCGATTGACACCTCAATCACCCTTGCATGGCCATGCACTTCCATAATCCATTACATCGAGGGGCCCAGGGATATCTCTCTCGTAAGGAGGGGCAAATTCTATCTTGATCATTCACATCCCACTACATGTTTCATAGCAAACCCGAAGACCACTTTTATGACTACCCAGTTACGGAGTAGTGTTTAGTAGTCCCAAAATAAGCTACTATGTATGTTGGGAACCATGATGATCTCAAGCCTAAGGACTCTACATAAACACTACTTGAGACTAAATGATGACACATGAAATCTCTACAGTATCTCATGGCGGGTCTATCCAACATATGTCCATATTATCAATTTGGTATCTCCATACCATGATCCATGAAACATGATCATCAATCAATACATATGCTGATGTTAGAATCATATTTGTTCCTCATATGATATATGATTAGGGATCATTTAGAAATAGCAACATTTGACATTAAGAGTCTCATGAATAAGTCACGTAGTCATTGATCAATAATGATAATGTCTATTTCAAGGAACAAATCAATACATTATAAACATAGTATGTGATATATATAACATCTCCATGTTGCCTCTAGGGCATATCACTAACAGTCTCCCACTTGCACTAGAGTCAACCATGTAGGTATCTAATACCCATTGCCCTAGTGTGAGCCTCATGCTTTGGCTGGGAAAGCGGCTTTGTCAACAGATCTGCAATGTTCAAATCCATTTGTACTTTGCATATCTTTGCATCGCCTCTCTCCACTATCTCACGGGTGAGATGAAAACGCCGTAAAATGTGCTTGGACTTCTGGTGAGATCTAGGCTCCTTGGCTTACGCAATGGCCCCACTATTATCACAGTAGAGGTCCATTGGATTGAAGGCACTAGTCATCACACCAAGCTCGGAAACAAATTTCTTGATCCAAACAGCTTCTTTAGCAGCTTCAGAAGCTGCAATGTACTTGGCTTCCGTTGTAGAATCAGCAACCGTCTCCTGCTTGGAACTGTTCCAGCTCGCCGCACCACCATTTAGGCAGAACACAAATCCAGATTGCGATCTGAAATCGTCTTTGTCAGTTTGGAAGCTAGCATCAGTGTAACCATTTACAACGAGCTCTTCTTCACCTCCATAGACAAGGAACACATCTTTAGTTCTTCTCAAGTACTTCAAGATGTTCTTTACAACAATCCAGTGACCTTCACCTGGATCTTATTGGTATCTACTCATAGCACTTAAAGCATACGAGATATTTGGACGTGTACAAAGCATGGCATACATAATGGACCCAATGGCCGAAGCATATGGGATCGCATTCATCTTATCCCGCTCATCAGGTGTACTAGGACACTGACTCTTGCTAAGATTTATACCATGTGACATAGGTAGGAAACCTTTCTTAGTGTACTGCATGTTGAACCTTTTCAACACCTTATCAATGTATGTATCTTGACATAATCCAATTAGCCTTCTTGATCTATCTCTATAGATCTTAATGCCCAAAATGTATTCCGCCTCTCCTAAGTCTTTCATAGAGAAACTATTTTTCAATGAAGACTTAATAGATTCAAGCATAGGAATGTCATTTTCGATCAGTAATATATCATCCGCATATAAGATCAGAAATACAAGTGCACTCCCACTAGCCTTTTTATAAACACAAGGCTCTTCTTCATTTTTGATAAAACCAAACCCTTTGATCACTCTATCAAAATGAATATTCCAACTCCGAAACGTCTGCTTTAATCCATAAATGGATCTTTGCAGCTTGCATATCTTTCCAGCTGATTGTGGATCGACAAAACCCGTGGGTTGTGTCATGTACACATTCTCACTCAGATTTCCATCAAGGAAAGCTATTTTGACTTTCATTTGCCATATTTCATTGTCAAAATATGTAGCAATCGCTAGAATGATCCAAATAGACTTTAGCATTGCGACGAGCGAAAAAGTTTCATCATAATCAACACCTTGAATTTGTTTGAATCCTTTGGCCACCAATCGTGACTTATAGATGCGAACATTTCCATCCATGTCTATCTTTTTCTTGAAAACCCATTTGCACTCAATGGTTTTAACACCATCAGGTGGATCAACCAAGTTCCAAACTTGATTACTATGCATGGATTCAATTTTGAATCTCATGGCTTCAAGCCATTTCTCAGAGTTTGGTCCCACCATCGCTTCTTCATAGGTCTTAGGCTCATCGTTGTCTAACAACAATATGTCCCTTTGTTGAGTAGTCAAGAACATGTACCTCTCAGGTGCATGACGTGACCTCTCTAACCTACGTGGTGCCGGTGTGTCTACAATAGGTCCTTCAACACTTTGTTCATCCTGCTGTGGTTCTGTAGGAGTTGAAACATTTTCAGGTGTTTCTCGAATTTCTTCGAGTTGCACCGTTCTCCCACTATCCCTTCTTGAGAGAAACTCTTTCTCTAAGAAGACACCATGTCGGGCGACAAACACTTTGCCTTCATGTTGATTATAGAAGTAATATCCTTTTGTTTCCTTAGGATACCCAACAAAGAAGCATTTGTCAGACTTAGGAGTGAGCTTATCAGATTGCAAACGTTTTACATAAGCCTCACATCCCCAAATCTTAAGGAAAGATAAGCTAGGACGTTGTCCTATCCACATCTCATATGGTGTCTTTTCTACTGACTTTGATAGAACTCTATTTAGTGTGAACGCGGCTGTTTCAAGAGCGTATCCCCAAAAGGACAATGGAAGATCATTTTGGCTCATCATGGATCGCACCATATCTAATAAGGTGCAATTTCTCCGTTCAGATACCCCATTCCACTGAGGTGTTCCTGGTGGTGTCAATTGTGGAACAATTCCACAATCCTTCAGATGATTGCCAAACTAATGGCTCAAATACTCGCCTCCACGATCAGATCGTAGAAACTTGATTATTTTACCTAAATGATTTTGTACTTCATTTTGGAATTCCTTGAACTTTTCAAAGGATTCAGACTTATGTTTCATTAGGTACACATATCCATATCTACTGAAGTCATCAGTAAAAGTTATGAAGTACTGAAAACAACCTTTGGCTGTTGAGCTCATTGGTCCACATACATCGGTATGTATGAGTGCCAATAAGTCACTTGCCCTTTCACCTTGACCGCTGAAAGATGCCCTTGTCATCTTGCCAAGTAAACAAGATTCACATGTCTCAAATGATTCAAAATCAAATGAGTGTAGAAGACCATATCTATGGAGCCTCTTCATGCGTTTCTCATTTATGTGACCCAAGCGACAATGCCAAATAAACATGGGATTCAAATCATTAGGACGTTGCCTCTTTGTATTAATGTTATAGACCGGTGCCCCTTCAAGATTTAGAACGTATAACCCATTCACAATAGGAGTATGACAATAGAACATATCTTTGAAATAAAGAGAATAACCATTGTCCACAGATCTAAAGTCATAACGAGCAGAAATAACGTTCTTAGAAAGAGATGGAACACAATAACAATTATTCAATTCCAAAACTAACCTTGAAGGTAAAGACAATGGCATGGTGCCAATAGCCACCACAGCAACTCTTGCTCCATTGCCAACACGAAGATCCACTTCGCTCCTTCTCAAACTTCTACTTCTTGTTAGCCCCTACAACGATTTGCATATGTGAGCAACTGATCCAGTATCAAATACCCAAAAAATAGTAGATGAAGTAGCAAGATTGATCTCTATAACATTTATACCTGAAGTAGAAGTCGCACTTCCCTTCTTCTTGAGATCCTCCATGTACTTTGGATAGTTCCTCTTCCAATGTCCTGATTCCTTGCAGTAAAAGCAAATTGCATCAGGAGCAGCACCCTTCTTGTCTTGCTTGGCCTTGGATCTGCTCGCGATCTCATCGGGAGTTAACTTTCTCTTGACCGCGCATTTCTTGACATTGGGCTTGCCCTTGCCTTTCTGCATCATCATCACATGACTAGTGCTTTTCTTAATGTTTCCTCGGCAGTTTTAAGCATCCCATGCAACTCAGCCAAGGTCTTGTCCATGTTGTTCATGCGATAGTGTTAACACCAAAATTTGGTACGGTTCGTTATCATGTTCGGTTAAGGCAAGAGGCTATATCAGCCGATGGAAGCTAATCCAGAAGAAGCCAAATTCAGGAAGGAATCGTGAAGACCACAGCATGGCAGTTAACTATTTTATCTATAAATTAGGTAGCTTTAATAATTTTTAGGAAAACCTGATCTCGTGTCCGATTAGGGCTTGTTAATTTTCCTTTTATAGTTAGAAAACTCCTGTTTCGTATTCGATTAGGACTGTATCAACTCAGGGTATAAATACGTATGCCCGGGGACCATGTAAACTATCTCACAGATCAATACAACTTCGGCGCCATCGCCACCGTTTTCGACGGGTTCTTGCTTCTTGACCAGGCTGCATCGGTTAGGTCGAACTCCTGCGAGAGGTAAGTCTCGTTACCCCGACTACCTTATCGGCTAGGACTTTCTCGGTTAGTTCCGATATTCTAGCTGAATACGATAGTCGTCTTACCACGGTGTATCATTCTGTCTACGGCTTGCATCAGTTAAGTTTGATCTCTTAGGCCGAGTGGATATATCACATCATGCGTGCATAGATTTATCGGCTTACTGGGATAATTTATCAATCAGTTTGTGCTGCATCGGTTAGGTCGACTTTACTAAACTGCCTGTGATAAATTATTCCTGCTAGGTTGATAGATTTTATAGCAAGCGTCTTATCGAGATGTATAGCCGATAAGATTAGTCCTCTTTTACTAGATAAAGCCGACTGTTTTGCATTGTCTTGATATTATTTTGATTATCTACACTTCCATCATCGGCTTCTCCAGCCGACGCACATGTCAATTTGTAGTCAGCTGATTTATTTCCCCCAACCCGAGAAGCTTCTTTTAGCCGCCCTATTTATGCCATCACGACTTCCAGTCGATGTATAAGTGCTTTAATGTCATATCGCGAATCGGCCGAAATCAAATGAGTCCAAATCGTGCTTTCCAGACATCAACCCCCGATTGGCTCCACCGATCTAATGTTTCTATCTCCTTGTCAAATTGCTGGCGTCAAATGGACTGGCACGCCCGCGAACCTCTAATTTAGGACCTCTGCACTGAGCTAAGCAGATCTACCGAGCCCCAGGCCTTCACGTGTCTAGTAGCACCAAACCAGATCATCAACTCGTCGTTCAGCGCTGATCGGTGATTTTCGGTCAACAGATAAGTTTCAATATGAATGGCTCATGAAAAAAACTCAGAGGCTTAGCGACTGGAGGAATCACATCAGTAGCCAACTCTTGGCTAAGGGGGCAAAAACCAAGCTTTTCCAGACTCTACAAGTTGTAGCCAATCATCTTAATCACATGATAGAGATTTAGCTAACGCGGATTCCCTTCCGCAACCTTGGCAACGCAAACAACGGACTTTTGAAGTGTTGAACCTCTCAGCCCTTGCTTGGTTCTCAAAATACCACGCTAAACCCCACAATGAATGGTAAGCATTTGTGTTCTCATATTGCTTCTGAAGCTCAAGAGGACATGTGTGAAGGCAAGCATGAGACACTCACATCAAGGAATCATTCGTGTGCTTCTCATAAAAGCTCTCCGTGCAGCCACAGAAGCATCTATTTAGGTAAGTTCTCGTGAAAAGGAGTCTCAAGAACATCCTTATTCCTTGCGATGCTCAATTCTTGAGAACAATTCTTCTTCTCAAGTGCGTACCAACCATTAAAGTTCGCTTCCATTGACTTTTCTTCTCTCAAGAACAAAAAAACCGCCAAATTTAAGTGAAGAATTGATCTTGCGTTAGCTGACATGTCTACAACATAAGAATATAGCAAAGATTTAGCACTATGTTTTTGTTCATCTTTTATTAAACTATTTAACAAAAGACTCCCACTATGTGTTTGCAACAAAACTCCCTCTAATTACATAGTGGGTCAAGATCCTCGATTTCACTAATTCCTAGTGAGCTTTGCATCACGGCTAGATAACTGGTGACATGGGTAAGCAACACCTTGCTAATCACATCCCTATATGACTCTTGCTTGTTGGTGGCATCACTATGCCCCGGCCCAACCTGTGCCCAAGATCCAAAACTATTCTGATGACCTTGTTAAGTAAACCAAATGCTTCCGCATGTAGCAATCCGACATCTACCTCAAATAATGATGATAACCACCGACTGCATCCTACTTTGTAGGCCTACAATATGGTTATCATTATATTTTGGTGCAACAATGAAAGGTATAAACACCTAATTTTTATTATGGGAGGGACTCTATCCTACCATAGCAACATATCACATTATAATTGATAAGAGTAAATAGAAAACATCACAGACAAACACTTACATGCTGTGAATATATGGCCCAAAAGGGATGGTGATCCCATTTCCCATTGTACGTGTAGATGATGCTTCATCCTCCATATCTCTTCTTTGGTCACCATGCTTGAAAACTTGGTAACCTCAAGTTCTAGGCTGGGGAGCTAGACCTATAATAGCTAGCAATTGAAGATTACAAGGATGGATTCAAGTACTAAGGTCGACACGCAGGTCGTTAAATACAATTAAGACAACTAACAAAAGCTGAAAAATCATGACACGTAGGTCATGAACGAATGTTACATGCATCATATACATCTCATACATTCCAAATAAGCAATAGGGCCATACTAATTCACATCATTCCCTACAAAAACAAGTTAGACGTAGAATCGCATTCTACCTAACGATGTGAACCCATGACGCTATACAAGAGGGGTTCGCATGGCGGTCCTGATCAACCACACCATGAGCAAATCTAATTAGCGTCGATGTCGATCAACGCCGCAACGAGCAGCGCCTCCACCGGTATCCACACGTCCGGGGTTGGAATGCCGATTGTGAGTGTACTAGCACCCGTGAGCGCCTAGGGTTTGGCTCGGGAGGTGGTGGCTAGGGTTTGGCTCGAGGTCAACCAAAAACGTCAATCTCCTCGGCCCCTCGCATCCCTATATATAGACCTCCTCACTTGGGCCTTGTGGACGAGACCCAATAAGAGTCTACTCGGATCTCTATCCGAATCGAGCCCATATTCAAATCACATTCGAATAAGTGTTCCAACCCATTAAGCGTGAGACCCTGTAGGTTCACGTATATTTTGTCACGACCCGAAACGCCTTTCTGGGCTCCCTGTTAATAGCGGCCTCTAGCAAGGCATATTAGCCCCAAAATATACGTAAAGATCATATCGGCTGAACCTGTAATGTCCTCATGTACAAATCCCTTTGCCTCACGATATCGATTGAGCTCAAGGCGAGACTTGTGTCATCCTCTTAATAGCTCAATCACTCTCTTGATCATGTGATAGATTACAAACTTGTGATTGACACCTCAATCACCCTAGCATGGCCATGCACTTCCATAATCTATTACATCGAGGGGCCTAGAGATATCTCTCCCGTAAGGAGGGGCAAATTCTATCTTGATCATTCACATCCCACTACATGTTTCATAGCAAACCCAAAGACCACTTTTATGACTACCCAGTTACAGAGTAGTGTTTAGTAGTCCCAAAATAAGCTACTACATATGTTGGGAACCATGATGATCTCAAGCCTAAGGACTCTACATAAACACTACTTGAGACTAACTGATGACACATGAAATCTCTGCAGTATCTCATGGCGGGTCTATCCAACATATGTCCATATTATCAATTTGGTATCTCCATACCATGATCCATGAAACATGATCATCAATCAATACATATGCTGATGTTAGAATCATATTTGTTCCTCATATGATATATGATCAGGGATCATTTAGAAGTAGCAATATTTGACATTAAGAATCTCACAAATAAGTCACATACTTAGTGATCAATAATGATAATGTCTATTTCAAGGAACAAATCAATACATTATAAACATAGCATGTGATATATATAACATCTCCATGTTGCCTCTAGGGCATATCACTAACAGCTAGATCACTATTTATACATCCAGCTAGTCCATATTAATGCCATGTGTTGAGAGTCGGTGGCATTCGAGAGGTAGCTAGGGCTGACATGGCATGCTGACTGTGTAAGAGGGATCCAACCGCTGAGATCTATCCTGAGGGGTACCGACGGTTGAAATTGCTTCGAGATATTTAAGGGAAACGAATGGATCGGATTAACCCTAGATAGATCGAATGGTTGAGGATGGAACAGGACTTTATGTGGTTTGGATGGATTGGATTGGATCTGGAGATGTGCGTGGGTCAACACGTCGGCCACCTAGAGGACACACCGGAGGGGACCACCCATTGGTCACTTGGGGAAGTCCTTGGCGGGGCCTGCTTGCCAGAGTCACGCGGCCGAAGAGCGGGCTCCCGTGCATCAGCTCAGCGTTGCACGACGTGGTTAGCGCACCCACGACGCGGCGTTCGTGTGCGGTGAGGCAGAGGTGGGAAGAGAGGTCGGCGTGAGGGCGACCAGCATGAAGGCTGTGGCTAGGCACGAAGGGGGAGAGAGGAGGCGGCAACTCTGATTTTTATAGCAGAGGCAGAGCCTAGGGCACAGGTGGCGGCGGTTACTGGTTTTGCGGCGGCGGCGGTGGCACAGCCTGGGCTAGGTCGGGATGGCGCTCAGGCCGTGCGGCAGCGTAGGCCGGCCGGGTCCGATGCAGGCCAGGGAGAGGGAAGCAGCCAGGGCGGCTCGGGCTGGCCAGTCCGAGGGGAGAGAGGAAACCAGAGGAGGAGGAAGAGAGGAGGAGTAAGAAGAAGAGGGAAGGGGGAAAAAGAAAAGAAGGGAAAAGAGAAAAGGGAAGAAGAAAAGGAAGAAATAAAGGGGGTTTCCTTGAAATATTCCAATTTAGAATTTTAGGAGGAAATTAGAAAATCAAAGGATTATTTTAGATTATTGTAATTTGGGAAAAATATTTGGAATATAGGAATATTTCGAATATTTAAACATTATTTTCAGGAATCGACAACTCGAAAATATTTTGGAATGTTGAAATATTGCCACATGAAATATTGTGACAATTCAGGAGTCGGACTACTAGAGAATTAATTAAACACCCAAAATTTAGAAGTATTCCAGGGTTCGAGAGTGGAGAGTGTTTGCTGCGGATTGAGGGAAATTGGAATATTCAAAAATATAGAAATACTTTGGGGTATCGGGGAACCGAGAATATTTGGTGGAGTTTGTAAGTCGGAATGTTTTGGGAATTTGAAAAACAGAAAATATTTTGCAAGGATATTGGAATATCGGGAATTTTAGAGATATTCATAATGTGGGAAATATTCTTCGACTTGGAAATTGGAGGATATTTCGTGGGTACTGGAAAATTGGAATATTCCAAACAGTATAAATATTCTGGGAATGGAGGAGTTGACGAGAATATTTTATGGGTCTGAAATTGGGCAACTCAAGGGATTTGGGTTTATTTCGACGGAAAAGAGTTTCAAGGAAACATTCAGGATTTATTTCGAAAGGGAAAATAGATATTTCGGATACCGAGAATCACAGATTGTGAAATTCAAAGGAATTTTAGGGTTTCGAAATCAATACTGGACAATCGAAGAGGAGGGGAACCAGGGTTAAAGAGGAATGGAGAGATATCAAAAGGCTCAAGCAGGAACGACCGAACAGGGGAAAAGAAAGGGATAATATTTTCTATTTAAATAATTATTGAAATGTTTTTCGTAGCGTTAAAATTACTTCTGGAGCTCCAAAAAATCTGAGAAAATTTTAGAGAGTTAATTATACCATGGAGAATTTACCAAAGGTAAAATCCATCATGGAACAAAAGGAAAATTTATTATTATATATACTTGGGTGCTTAAAATATTCCAACAAAACCCCAAGGAATATAAAAGCATCCAAGCATTGATTAAAATTTTAACTTGGGGATTTTTAATATTGAAAATTTCAGAATTTTTTCAAACACTTTTACAACCAAATTTAGTATATTCTTGTACTTCCATTTACCCAATATAATTTTTAATTAGGTTGTTTTTTCAGGGTGTGACAAATCCATCCCCTTATAGAAATCTCGTCCCAAGATTTGGGGCAGCTAGAAAGAAAAGGGTTTGGTTGATCTCTAACTCTTTCCTTCAAGCAACTTTCTTCTAATGACAACTTCTCGGAGTCTATCTCGTTGGCTGTCCTGGCGGTAACCTGTGTCTCGAACCATTTGCTCACAACCGGTGTCTCAAGACCCTTCTGAATTCTCCTGCTTGAATCCAACTCCTGACCCTTGGGGTCTGAGTGTCCATTGTATCTAACAGCCCTTTAGACTCGCAGATTTTTCCTTTGCACAATCCAGTGTTCGATTGCTCGGTCAACTTCCCATTAGACCTGATCCCTTGATGATAAATCCAATTCAATTTAACTATCCTTTTGTCACTGGTGTTGCTTATATACTTGCTTGTTGATGGCATATCAATTCTGCTAACTCTGTACCCACTTTTGGACATTGTCGCGGTATTCTTGACCATTGTTCCTCCTTGGTGGAATACTTTCCTCTCGCTACTGAATTTACTCCATCCGGTTTCTTTATCAATCACCTTTCTGCCTACCTTCCTACTAACTTTCCTTATCATCCTCATACTTCAGATTTTCATAATAGTGTTGGAAATATTCATCTATGATTTCTAGGGTCATTGTAGGCGTTTTGTCTAATAGCTACACCAACTGCTTTGGTATAGAGAAGTACGATAGTAAAACCAACCGGAATCCTAGCTAATCGTGTACACCCTGGCAATCCATGCCACTGGAGGCGATCACAAGGACATGGCAAACTATATACCAGTTGCCCTAGCCGATTCGGCACGAACGTGGCTAACGGGGCTTCCCAGGCAGTCTATTGGCACCTGGGGGAACTCCGTGAGCGATTTGTGGCCAACTTCCAAGGAACCTACATGAGGTCGTCTTCTGAGTACGATTTGTACCAGTGCCATCAAAGACACAAATGAGTCTCTCCATGACTTCATCAAGCGCTTTTTCGAAAAGAGGAACTCAATCCCCAAAATCAAGGACGAGGTTGTCATCACTGCTTTTCGCAAGGGAGTCAAGGACACCCCGTTCATCGCCAAATTCACTCGAAAGATGCCCAACTCCGTCAAAGATCTGTTTGACATGGCAAACTAGTACGCTGATTCAGCTGACACCGTCGCCAAAGCAGTCGATGACAAGAAGGAGCCCCGACGGAAGGAGCGACAGGATACCAACAACACGGGCCCATCCAAGGCTGGGAACCGCAAGCGCAAGTCAGAGGGCATCGTGGCAACAGTCGAATGCAACCAACCGCGAACCCCAAGGACGGACGACTACCAAAAAGTCATGAACGGGCCATGCCCTTTCCACCCAAAAGGGAAGCATGCGGCTGTCACGCCCAGAATTTCCATCCAAAATTCTAGAGTTTTATTGTGTGTAAATCCTCGCCCAGAAATCAACCGAGGCACACATGACGTAGTTGATAATCAAAGTAATTGTTTACATATTGAAAGTATTTATTACAGAGGCGAATTGTACCTCACAAAATAATAAAGTTCTAGCAGTGGTAAATAATACTAAGACAACATGACGAAACCCACTCCACGAGCTTGACTGGGACTCCTGCTTAATCCTTCAAGTAATCCTCCTCACTGAAGTACTCCTCTAAATGATGATTGTTGATTGCAAGGTTAGTACATGAAATACTCCGCAAGCCACACAGCAAATATGCAAGTGCACAGGATAACAAAGGATGGCATAATAGGGCTTAAATTTGCATAAAAGCATTTAATAAAATATTTAAGAGGGTAATAAACCATTAATTATTAAACAATATTAGTCAACACTGTTAGCTGGAATGGTTTTTACTCATGGCAAATAATGGCTAAGCATGTAAGCCGAGTACCACTTTATGGATTTTAATCCAATATATGGTTAGGTGTACTTGAGAGATACCTGCATTCCTAATTTTAATGGAGACCAGCCGTTGATCCTTATAAGGATATATCCTCAATACCTGGTAAATAATGTAGATACCCGAATATATACACCCGACTGTAGCCTTAGCATAAAGCATATCTGATTATTTGATCGGTTTCTGTGAGTAGCACCAGCACTGTGATTTTAACACAGCCAGCTAGCGGCCCAGATAGAGTGTGCTACTGTAGAAACTCATATCTTGTGGCTCAGTACCAAATTCGTAGGTCCAAGCCCACTTATCCGCACAGGCTCTTGTTCGCACCAAAAACCGCCGGGTGTGCCAAGAAGCTTGTTGATGATCTGGTTTGATGCGATTGAACATACGAAGGCCTGGGAGATCTGCTTAGCTCCAGTGCAGGTCCTAAAATCTTGAGGTTCGCAGGCGTGCCAGTAAATTTGACCCCGCAATTGACAAGGAGAAAATATTAACTCAGGGATTCAATCGGCCAATAAGAATCCCGCTAGCCGATTGCCGAAACAACACTTGAGCATCGGCCGTAAGCCAACGATAAAACCATGTCCGGGCCCCAGCTGTCTGTGCCCGAGTCTTCGTGCCCGTGCCCGGGTCCTCGTGCCCAGGTCCTCGCTCCCGGGTCCTCGCTTGTGCTCGTGCCCGGGTCAGCAGCAATTGCACATCGGCTATCGGCCGATACGGACTGATGTAGGCTCCTTGTAGCCGATGGCCGATGGCACCTGTGTATCGGCTAGAAAACCGATAACGCTATAAGCAAATAGATAAGCTGTCAGTATAACATGTGCATCGGCTAGAAGCCGATGATAAAATAGATAGGCAGAATAGTAAACTAGCCGACTGCCAAGGAAACACATGTGCATCGGCTAGAAAACCGATGATAATATAGATGACCAAAATAGTAAAGATAATACAGTCGGCTTTATAAAAAGATAACCTATCGGCTAAGCACTCCGATAGAACGTCGCATATACACCGATCGGCTCGTCAAGGATAAATCTATTATTATCAATCTAGTAGTTCAGACCTAACTGATGTAGCACAGATTAATAATAATAAAGGAACCTCAACAAGCCGATAGACCTAATGCAACTGTGATGTAATAAGATAACTTATCGGCTATACATTCCGATAAGACACTTGCGCAAAAACCATCAACCTAGCAGGAACGATTTATCGCTGGCAGCTCAGTAGGTCGGACCCAACCGATGCAGCACGAACTGATGATAAATCGCCCCTAGTAAGCTGATAAGATCTACGCACGCGTGATATGGTATACCTGATCGGCCTAAGAGGTCGGACCGAACCGATGCAGCCGTAGACAGGGCAGATACACCTGGGTAAGGGGTGACGAGTCTTATCCTCTCGCAGGAGTTCGGACCTAACCGATGCAGCCCCGCTCGAGAAGCAAGAACCCGTCGAAAGGGTGGCGATGCGCCGAATTTGATTGATCTGTGTGGATAGTTTACAAGGTCCCCGGGCATACGTATTTATACCCCGAGTTACATGAGTCCTTATAGGACACGGCACACAACTTCCTATCTATAAAAGGAAAACTAACAAGCCCTGATCGGATACGAGATTAGGTTTTCCTAAAAGTTATCAAAACTATCTAATTTATAGATAAGGTAATTAACTGCCATAGCGTGGTCTTCACGATTCCTTCCCGAATCCGGCTTCTTCTGGATTAGCTCTCAACAACTGATATCACTTCTTTCCTTAACCGAGTCCGACGCGAACCGTGCCAAATTTTGGCGTTAACACATGCCCCCCAATTTCGGAGTTTGTTATCAAACTTCGAAATTCTTCTGTTCGGGCCTCATCATTCCTTCCTGGCCTCCTGAAATCGGCTTTCATGAACCGATACCTTCTGTACTAGGTGTGCTAGGCTCTCAAAGTCTTCTGATGAAAATCTTTCTTTGATCGGAACCAACAAACCTTGGAATGCTAACTCGGCCAGCTGTGCATCATCCAGACTTAAACTATAACATCGGCTTCTAACATTACGAAACCGCTGGATATATTCTGCGACTGATTCCTCCGGCTTCTGTATTACTGATGTTAAGTCTATCAAACTCATCTCCTGACTTCCCATAAAGACATACTTGTGGAATTGCTTTTCCAGATCGGCCCAACCTCGAACTGAGTTAGGTGGCAATGAAGAAAACCATGTAAAGGCCGATCCGGATAATGATAACGGGAAGAGTCTAACTCTCAAAGCTTCTACAGCCGATGCCTCTCCACATTGAGCCAAGAATCGGCTGACATGTTCCACTGTAGATACATCATCTTGCCCTGAGAATTTGGAAAAGTCTGGTACTCTATATCGGCGCGGCAATGGAACTCTATCAAACCAATCTGGATATGGATGCCGATACATAAACATTTCCTCCTTCGGTCTTAGACCGAATTGTTCTTTCATCATCTCTGTGATTCTTGCTGTCAAATCTTCTTCTCTTGGATTTTCACCGTAATAACGCAGAGGTGAAGTTGATAGCCGATTCTGATTCTGATATTCCCTCGGATAATTGTACTCAGGGACAGCTCCTGGATAACTCTGTTGATACCCCCCATAGTACGCAGTTTGATGATATCCTTGAGGAATCCCATCTTGTTGCCCCCCGGGTATTTGAATTGGCTCCACTGCCTTCTTGATCAAGCTCTGTAATGTGTTCACCAATATCCCAGATTGATCGATCAATGCATGATGAACTGCCTCATTAACCATGTCTTGAAGTTCTGTGTCCCACCGGGTCAAAAACGTGTTGATTCAGCCGATAGGATATATTGTGATGATATGAAGATCGTGTCCCACCAGGCGTGCCAAAAATATGTTCGCACCAAAAACCGCCGGGCGTGCCAAGAAGCTTGTTGATGATCTGGTTTGATGCGATTGAACATACGAAGGCCTGGGAGATCTGCTTAGCTCCAGTGCAGGTCCTAAAATCTTGAGGTTCGTAGGCGTGCCAGTCAATTTGACCCCGCAATTGACAAGGAGAAAATATTAACTCAGGGATTCAATCGGCCAATAAGAATCCCGCTAGCCGATTGCCGAAACAACACTTGAGCATCGGCCGTAAGCCAACGATAAAACCATGTCCGGGCCCCAGCTGTCTGTGCCCGAGTCTTCGTGCCCGTGCCCGGGTCCTCGTGCCCAGGTCCTCGCTCCCGGGTCCTCGCTTGTGCTCGTGCCCGGGTCAGCAGCAATTGCACATCGGCTATCGGCCGATACGGACTGATGTAGGCTCCTTGTAGCCGATGGCCGATGGCACCTGTGTATCGGCTAGAAAACCGATAACGCTATAAGCAAATAGATAAGCTGTCAGTATAACATGTGCATCGGCTAGAAGCCGATGATAAAATAGATAGGCAGAATAGTAAACTAGCCGACTGCCAAGGAAACACATGTGCATCGGCTAGAAAACCGATGATAATATAGATGACCAAAATAGTAAAGATAATATAGTCGGCTTTATAAAAAGATAACCTATCGGCTAAGCACTCCGATAGAACGTCGCATATACACCGATCGGCTCGTCAAGGATAAATCTATTATTATCAATCTAGTAGTTCAGACCTAACTGATGCAGCACAGATTAATAATAATAAAGGAACCTCAACAAGCCGATAGACCTAATGCAACTGTGATGTAATAAGATAACTTATCGGCTATACATTCCGATAAGACACTTGCACAAAAACCATCAACCTAGCAGGAACGATTTATCGCTGGCAGCTCAGTAGGTCGGACCCAACCGATGCAGCACGAACTGATGATAAATCGCCCCCAGTAAGCTGATAAGATCTACGCACGCGTGATGTGGTATACCTGATCGGCCTAAGAGGTCGGACCGAACCGATGCAGCCGTAGACAGGGCAGATACACCTGGGTAAGGGGTGACGAGTCTTATCCTCTCGCAGGAGTTCGGACCTAACCGATGCAGCCCCGCTCGAGAAGCAAGAACCCGTCGAAAGGGTGGCGATGCGCCGAATTTGATTGATCTGTGTGGATAGTTTACAAGGTCCCCGGGCATACGTATTTATACCCCGAGTTACATGAGTCCTTATAGGACACGGCACACAACTTCCTATCTATAAAAGGAAAACTAACAAGCCCTGATCGGATACGAGATCAGGTTTTCCTAAAAATTATCAAAACTACCTAATTTATAGATAAGGTAATTAACTGCCATAGCGTGGTCTTCACGATTCCTTCCCGAATCCGGCTTCTTCTGGATTAGCTCTCAACAACTGATATCACTTCTTTCCTTAACCGAGTTCGACGCGAACCGTGCCAAATTTTGGCGTTAACAGCTCTATATAGGCTGGGAAAGAGAGAAAAGATTCCCTCATCTTCTCCAATCCACAAATCGTTTCGTCTTCCAACTTCCGCACCGAAATTTCACACCTTGCCTCGCTAGGGTTCGCCATTGCTAGCACTTCTCACTTGAAACTCGGGCGATTCCACTCCACTGCATCAATTCCAAGCTACAAATAGCATTTCCCCCAAACCTCCTCGCCCCTAGCCATGCCGAGAGCTTCAGAAATCCCGGAGGTGTCTGCTGAGACCTGGCCGACGTCGGATTGCGGTTCGACAAAGTTGAAGTATTTGGAGAAATTGCTGAGATTGTAATGCCGTAAAGTCATCCATTGGCATACGGCTGAAGGGGAATCGATTCCGGTGCCCCAATCTGGTGAGACTGTAGTCTTCGCCTCTTTCTTGGACCGGGGTCTTGCTCTTCCTTCTTTGGACTTTCTTCGCCAACTTCTTTCCTTCTATGAGCTAGAGTTAGTGAATCTGAATCCCAACTCCATCTTGCAAATATCTATCTTCGCAACTCTATGTGAATGCTTTCTGGGTGTGAAGCTCCATTTCAATCTGTTTAGATATCTGTTCCACATCAAGCCTCAGCCCTCCAAAAACAAAGTCCAAGTAATAGGGGGAGCCAGTCTCCTGCTTAGGAATGAAATGAAAAAGATTGATCTTCATGTTCCTCTGAAAACTTCCCTTAAGTGTTGGCACAAAGAATGGTTCTATTGCTCTGATCTTGAACCATCTCTGCCCCTTTTTACTGGCATGTCTTCGGTGGTCTTACCTAGCTGGTCTTCTCTGCCAACTTTTGAGGAGATGGGCCAAGTGTATCGGTTGATTGAGAGAATTGACAAGCAGAAGAGCTCTGGGTTGACTGGTCCCTAGGTGGCCAGATGTTTCTTGAACCGCCGTATCAGGCCATTGAAGCTAAGAAGCCACTTCGGCTAGGATTACAAGGGAAAAAAGATCATAGCCGAGAATTCCCAGATTTGACTGATAAGCACAAGGTGGCTGATATCTTGCTCAGTTATTTTGTCAACGGGATGGTGGAGACTGGAGATGCAGAGCACGCCACCGCGGCTTACAGCCAGAAAAGGCCTCTTCCAGAGGTAATATTGAAATGCTGATGTTAACTTGCTGTTAATCTGTGATGAATGTTTGTAGATGTGTATCCTAGATAGCTCTGCAATGTATGATGTATGTCGCTTGAATTACTTGCAGGAATGTGAGGCGTTTGATTATGACTCCCAAACTTTGTCGGCCGCCAAGTCGAAGAAGAGGCCATTGAGTCCTTCTGTTGCTCAGCCTAGCTCCAAGAGAGCTGGGAAGAAACTGTTGAAGACGCGGGCAAGAAGAGAGATTGCAAGCTAAGTACTGCAGCCAGGAGCCTGAAGATAAAGGACACCACTAGCGTAGCTCCAAGGCCGCCAAGTCCAAGGCCATCTCCTCTAAGCCCGAGACCAACACCACCAAGCTCAGCAACATCGAGCCCAAGGCTAGCACCGCCAAGTATGAGATCTACAATGTTGAGCCAAAGAGCAGCGCCACTGAGTGCTTTGGCGCCCTAGTCGGCCATACCAGAGACTGGGCCAACCAAGAGCAAAACGCCACCGCCGACTGCTGCACCGACTAGCCCGGTAGCTAGTGACCTTCCACCATCAACATCTGGAGCCCCCTCATGGAAGTTCAAGTCCTCCAAGAGGTGAGCAATCTTGAATCTTCTGAAAATCTTGATCAGTGTAATAGTGTCTTGATATTTGACTCATTGTACAGGAGGCGAGTAGACATAGATCTGAAGAAGACTATGTCGACTACTCCCATTGCCGAGCCAGCCCCAGCCGAGCCAACACCAACAAGCTCATCTACCGAGCCGATGGCTGCCTCAGTTGTAGAAACTGAAGCTGTCCCAATAGCAGGACCGCTAGTGCCAGTAGACCAAGGGGCGAGTACTGAAGCTATTGCTCCAGCCCCTGAGCGAGTCCTTGAAGCCCCAACAGCTGCCAAGTTAGGAGCCAGGACCTCGTCGCCATCCATGTCATCGTCATCTTCAGAAGTGGACCTCCCCAGACTTGAAGCCCCTTCCCGCAGGTTCCCGAGAACATTCCATTGGGTATCCCCCAAGGGAGTCGTAGAAAGCTACAAGCATGATGAGGAGGCAGCGAAGAGGGAGAGCGAAGTTCTTCTTTGTGCCGCAATCACCGCGTCCCAGGGAGTCTAGGTATGACTCTCGCCACACTGAGTTCTTGACAGTCTTCCTTGTATTGGTTCTCTGCCTCTTGACTCTGTTTTGTTCTGTTTTTGCTCCAAGCAGAAGATAGTCGACCGCTTAGAGAAAGTGAACATGGTCTTGACCCAGCTTGCCCCCCATCTCCAACATTGGGCCAGCTCTAAGCCGCCAAGGCCGAGCTGGAGCGGTCTAGTTAGGAGAGGGAAATTTGGCTAAGGGGAGCAGTTGACCAGCTCAGGAATGAGAAGTGGGCTCTAGCCAAGAAGATCAGAAGTAAGCCTCCTGTATTTGTCTTCCCGAATAAATCCCAAGTTTTTTCGTCTTCCCGAATAAATCCCAAGTTTTTTCTCCAACTTTGTTGTTTCTCAACTACCCGGTTGAGTCCTAACTGTAATCTTGAGTTCTTGACTATTCTGATATAGCCCTCGAAGCCGAGTTGAAGACCTAGATAGAGGAGAAAAAACAATAGGAACTTGAGCTGAAGAAAGTTGAAAAGGCTAAAGCTGAACTGGAGAAGGCCAAAGCCAAAGTAGAGGCCGACTATGCAAGTAAGCCTTTCCTCTGACAATAACCTTAACCAATCCTCTTGTTACTCCGACTGCAGTTTTGGCTAACAAGTATACTTGTCAATGGATCTGAGGAGCTTCGAGAGCCAATGCCCAAACCCAATTCCAAGCCTTTGCAGAGGAGATTAAAGTCGTCAAGGAGTCATGGGAGATTCTTGCCAAATCCATGAAAGGGCTCCTTGACATTATGGATCCTCACCACGTTGGGACCAGCTCCAGTACAGTCTCCCAAGTGCAGGCATGCCTTAGCGAAGCCCCAAGTATCTTAAAAAAATACTCGAATGAGGGTGTTGCTATTGGCATGGTCCAGACCCTTGCCATGACCAAGTCGATCTACCCTAGGGTAGATCTCGAGGCCATCGGTGAGGGGTTTGCCGAAGAGACAACACCTGAGGAAGCACTAGAGTTGATTACCCAGGCAAGGCCGACTGCAGAGGCGATCGCAAAGGACTTGGGAATGTAAGAACAAACCATTATGTAGTCGGTGTATATAAAGCTATGGTAAAGACATGTGTAAATATATGTACAATGCAGCTGAGTTCTTGGTTTTTCTTAGTTATCATTAGATTTACCTGACTATACTCGAGCAAACATAACATAGTCATTGTAAAACTACATAACTTAGATAAAACAAGCTCGTATGTTGTTAACAAAGAACATATAATACATGCAGCCCCCGACTCACTACTCAGTTGAAGCAAGCGAAGTGGTGAGTCAAAGAAAAACTTTATACATATGTATGTGAGAAGGTACAAAACTCAGGTATAGAAAGGACGTAGTGTTCTATATTCCATGAGTTGCTGACTAGGGCGCCATCTTCAGTCTTCAAGTCGGTAGGCTCCTGGCCGAGTCACCTCAGCGATAATGAACAGCCCTTCCCACAAGGGGGATAGTTTATGCCTGTCTTTGGTGGTTTGTATTTTTCTCAAGACGAGATCACCGACCAAAAAGGCACGGCCACGGACATTCCGACTGTGATAACAACGCAGGTCTTGAAAGAGACCTTGCTAACTGGATGATTGCGATATCCCTAGCTTCCTCCAAACTGAGCAAGTTAAACTAGTCGGTTTTTCGTTGATTTATCTTCTGAGTAGGCCCGAACTCGCGGAGGCCGAACTCTAACTCGGTTGGGTTAACACGGCCTCAGCACCATTAGACTAGAAAAGAAAGGGGATTGCCCTATTGCCTGACTAACTTGGTTCTTAGAGACCAGCGAGAACAGATGGGGAAGTTCTTGTACGCCACCGGCCTGCATAGTGGTGTGTAGTTGGTCTGAGTGATGCGAATATCTTGGCCTTGATACGCTTGTAAAACCTGAACATTGGCACGCTCGACCTGCCCCATCTTGCTTCCGTGGATTGTGTCCAGAGAAGCAATAACAGATCTTGATGCCAAAGTCGTCCAGAAACTTGAAATATGCCGCACGTGAACTGAGTAACTGTTGTCATTTGGATCGGCAGTTAAGGAACCCTAAATTGGTATAATATAACTCATGATGAAGTCCCTTTTTGCTCGTCGCTGTTATGGTAGCTAACGGGTTTTGTCTCAATCAATTTTCCATGCAACGAACAGTGTTGTTGAACCCTCCTGGCACTTCTTAAAAGGCCCCGACAGGTCAAGCCCCCATAGCTTGCAAGGCCAAGAGATTGGGTGGTTTTAAAGTTCTTGGGCTGAAGATTTGTTTTGTCTTGCATAGAATTGACAACCTCGCATTGTGCGAACATTTGTCTTTAGCATCTGGGTTACTGCTGGTTGGCCCCAAAATCTTTGCCTATAAGCCTTTCCGACTTAATGTCCTAGATGCCGGCATTGGTTGCACATATGTCAGTGGATCGATTGCAGCATCTATTGCCCTCCTCGGGTGTGGAATTTGCAGCGCAAGAGGATCCAGATGGCACTTCTTCGGTGCAGGTCGTTCTTCGACTACTAGGTAAAATTTGCTTAGCTCGACGTTTTGATTTGTTTCGGCTTTCGGTGCAATCTGCTGGGAGTTCATCATCAAGAGGAATTTGAGATTTTGGAGTCCCGCCATCTTTGAGATACGTTAGTTACTTTTGGGTCTGTTGCTTGGTAGGTTATCCGACTGTTTTGGCACTAGTTTCTTCTTGACTGACTGGCTCCAGTAGTTGCTCGACGAATTTCCCAGTCGGGACCATTTCTCTCTCTTTGGTCCCCATGTTGCCCCAATTCTCTGCAGCATCGTTTTATTGTTCGTAATACATGAG
The DNA here is from genome assembly GCA_003991445.1 of Oryza meyeriana var. granulata. NCBI lineage: Eukaryota > Viridiplantae > Streptophyta > Magnoliopsida > Poales > Poaceae > Oryza > Oryza meyeriana. The sequence continues at coordinate 695 of RYFJ01003890.1, read as the reverse complement.
TTATTTCTAGCTCGTCGAACTTTATTTTCTAAGCTTTCTGACTCCTGACAGTATGCCGCATAGTATCATCGAGACATGTTAGTCTTTCATGACTTGGTTTCACCACGAGTTTGAGATTCCCCATGTAAACAACCAGTCAGCGGATGCCGAGTGATTAGCAATGCGGAGCCCGTGGAGTAGATGGGGCCTTGTACTCGGTGGACATTGTGGGAAGTAGAAGTGTATTTTGGAGAACGTACTTGAGTTTTTCACGCGGTGGGTGATATCAGTACGACGCCGGCCCCTGGCTAACGCTGGATCCGTAGAGAACCGTAAAGTACATTTGTCCAGTACTCTAGTTGTCTGTTGTTGTAGTTGGTCCTGTTAACTTCTGTCCACTAGGCCACAAAGTCGGAATAGAGCTTGGAGATTTAATTGCTGTTCCTAGCCTGAAAGGTGATGTTGAAAACGCAATCAACTCGAGCACCCATCTTAGCGATTCAGCCCGGTGGCCTTGCAGTTGTGGCAGGATGTCTCCGAGTGGAATACGTTGTTGAACCACTTGTTGACTTGATGGTGTCGATGACTTCGCACGGCAATTAAACTATAGCGCTACTTTCCGCGACGGTGAATTCGGTGGATTGCAGAAGGAAACACAGAAAGATTTATACTGGTCAGGCCCTCGATGGTGAGGTAATAACCGCTATGTCAGGGGA